>VBSM01003215.1:4576358-4593103 GCA_008086735.1 Cheirogaleus medius | reverse complement strand
AAAAAAAAAAAAAAAAAAAAAGAGGGCAACGCCCTGAAGAAACAGTCAAACAAAAGGTTTGGTAAAATGATAGTTATATAAAGGGAAAAATGAAAGATTCATAACTAATTTACATAAATCTGTTAAAACTCAGTTAAGAAACAGTTTCCCATAGATAAAAGGAGGGATGTGAATATATAGTTTGACAAAAAAATAAATCAAATACATTATACAGAATATTCAATCTCACTAATAATCTGAGAAGCTCAAATTTAAATAAAAAGGTCCTACTTTAAACTGTCAAATTAAAAAATATTTTTAAGTGATAAAATCAGTACTTTTAGGAAAATAGAGATCTGTTCACCACTGAGGCCTTGATCAGAAACATTTTTTTACGTTTTGCTCACTAGAGTTGGATCACAAATCTTCCACTGAAGACCAATCACTGTTGAATTAGAAGCCACGACTGATCAGACCAGCCACGATTCAAAAGACCATGCAATCCCTCCTCCCAACCAGCACACTTCTGAGTGTGAAAGGAGGAGATAGTAAAAACTATAGCAGGCAAGAGTTATAAACTAGGACTTCACCCCAAACCTGGTTCACCCCTGAACCTGGGAAAGGATCTCACCCTGCAATCAAGGAATCCTCACCTCCTCCCTGCGCAAATGGGCTCTGCAAGTGGAATGGAACGTGGATGGGTGGACGCATCTGCTATGCCACTGAAGGGAGACAGACAGAAGCTGATAACCATTTTCCCTACTTCACACTCTAGTGTGGAACTGGCCCCGTTATTCTCATAATTTAGCCTCCTCAATTTTGGCCTAGTTTCCGCTCTCTCCTTTCCATCCCCACTGCCTGCCCCATTGTAGGAGCTCAAGACAAGAGACTGATTCCATCCAGACCATTCTCCTCTTTTCTTCCTCACAAAGTCCACCCGATTGATTGTGATAGCTAAGATCTATTTGGTTGCAAACGATGGAAATCAAACTCAAGTTAATTTAAGCCAAAAAATAAAACAAATAAGAAAAGCCCTGGGAGACTTTTTTTTTTTTTTTTTTGGCTCATATAACTGGGAAATCGATGGGGTGGAACTTGCTTCAGGCATCTCACTGTCCATGACATCTTCTGGATTATGTTTCTCTCTCTGCTCATATCTTGGATCTGCCTGTCTATATTTGACTTCAGTGGTGCACAGATTCTCTCTGCAGGACAGCAAGAGAACATGCAGTCTCTCCTGGGCTACATGGTATTATTCCAAGCTCCTGATATCAGAAAGTGAGAGGTGAGATTTTCTCTCTCTCTCTTACTCTCTGTCTCTCTGTCACCCTCCCTCCCTCCCTATAGCAGTCTGCACAGAAAGGCTGACTGTTCCTTCTCACATGATGCTATCCTAGGAATGGAGTTCCAACGAATGTATTAATTTTACAGTCCAGTTTGATTCATATGCTCAACCTCTGGTAGGAGTGACAACCCCTCCCCAAAAAATCACATGAGCTGGGGAACAGAGCAATTCCCAAAAGAAAAAAAACACAATATAGATCAGAATGGAATATATGTCTAGTACAAATTAATCTTTGGATCTTCCCGAAACAACTCTTCCCTGTAGGCCAAAAGCACTTTCACTATGGGAAGTATATCTTGTTTGTAGCAAAGTAGTTGGCATATAATGACACGTACCAGGTTTTGAATCAATGAGTGGTTGTTTCGACAATTATGTATTGAGCAAATTAAACTGAAGGAAAAACAGTGACAGAAAACAAAATAAAATATTCAAATCCTATCTAAAATCTGGATGGAAATAAAAGGCAGCAATTTATAGCACTACATTTCTAAAAATATATATATAGTCATTTTTTAAAAGTTCTAGGAAGATTTAAAAGTATCAATTAGATAATACCCTTATTGCAGCCGTAATTTGCCCTTCTAGCCATTTTTATTCATATCATGTTTCACATATTATATTTATGAACTTGATATTGAATTTTTATCTAAAAATGCCATAGGTTTGTCACTAATTATTTACTCATGGTGCATCTATTTCAAAAGTAGCAGGCTACTCACAGCTACCAGATAGGAGGGACCTGATAGAATCGCAATTACTCCTGATCTAAGAAAGTATTTAAGAATGGCTCCACACCACAACATCATTAGAAAATATAATTGAAAATTATTGTATTTTTGTGGGGCAATAAATTCTCTCCCATCTCATATATGATCATTTTATGTTAATTCTCAATGTGCTAAATACTAATTTCCACAAATACCTACTTGGACACAGAAAGAAACAAGTAATAGAGTTTTAGGGATTTTTGTTCCAAAGAAAGGTTCTCCTCAAACTGCTATTAAAAATAACACTCACTTTCAGTTGAAAAGCATCTTGCTGGAAGAAGATGAGCTGGCCACACTTTAGCACCAGGGCCCAAGTCTATAAGCAACTTTGCTTGGAAATGGCCACTGAGAAGCCGTTTCACACTGTATGTCAAAGAGCTTTTTGTAAAAAACTACTCCAAGTGAGAACATTTAGAAATGCACAAGCCCGTGCCATAGGAGAGCCATCAACACTCTTGCGGAGCCATATGCCTGCCCTCCAGAGACCCAAAACTATTCCATTATACCAGAAAGTCTGTAGAATGTAAATCCAGGGTCCTGAAATGCTGTATATTTTTCAAAAAGTACAAAGGGGAAGCCATTGATTCCTTGGATTCACCAAATGAATGGATTGTTTCATCTGCATAAATGAACTGTCAGAAACAATGGCCACGCAGCACTTTTGTCCCCGTTCTCTAAAGAGGAAAAAACCCATAGCCCAAATAAAGCAATATCCTTTCCTAAAACTTAAGCGAAGAATTATGGGAAAAAGAAAGTTTGACTTATACTCTAAAACCTGGATGCCTACATGCAGACAGCTCACGCTAGAAATATGCATCTCAGTCCTCTCTGGATACACAGAAAGATGTCAGCAATTTGTCTTTTGAATGCAAATGGAGAGCCCTCTCTTCCATGTTTATGGTTGTTTAAGCAAATTTGCAAGAGCACTAATGTGTCCTGTCTTGCTTTATTCCCCTCACTCTCTTTTATAAATTCCTCTCCCAAATATTTTGACCCCTAAGACTTTGAGACAACTGCATTCTCCTTTTTTACTCCCCACTGCTATGTTTTTGGGTGTGATCTTTCATTATGAGATATTTAAAACACTTAGAAGGTTATCATGAATCAGCTAAGAAACACCATTATATCTTTCATCACCAGCAATATCTAATCTTAGCATTTTTCTGAATCACTTCACGTTTCATGCAAGTAGGACATTATTCTAAAGTTGACGCTCCTTGTACATCAGTCTCTAAAATTAATAATTAATAATTGTTGAAAATTTGGTATTTATTTTCTTTCATACATAATATATGTACACAGTGCTTTTAAATGGTATGACACAGTACATGTCCTTATGAAATAGTTATTTATTTATAAACATCCTTTTAGGTGTCATCAATATGTAACATGCAGCCCTAAATTAGTCATGATAACAACCATATTGTTCTTCATGGTATTAATATACATGACAGTTTGTCTAATTTCTTCCTGATAAACATCTGTATTCCTTTTCCATCATTGTTCTTCCTTCCTTTCATGTGTGACGAGCTGTGGCTTTGTCTTTGAAGGGTTGTCCCTTTTGTCTCGGGCAGCAACAGAAGGTCATTTGCACCTGTCTGCTTTAGCTATTTATGCTTTCATTTCCTTGTGGTTTATTTGCATACTGTGTTATGCATCATTGTTCTATTGTTATCTTTTCTCATTTTGTGTGTAGGCAGAGAACTTTAGGACTAAAAGGAATCTTAAAAGTCACATAGTACAGTCTTCTTTTTATAAAGTATGATGTTGAAATCAAGAAGAGATGAATGACTTGCCCACAAACCTATACCTAGGTCTCCCGTCTCTGTGTCCTTTGTTCTTTCCATGATACCAGACTGCTGCTCATCCATTCAACTGAACAATATTTGTCTTGTACCAGTGGTTTCTTAAAAGGTCTAGAACATCTTACATCTTTCTCATCAGAGCAAGCTGGGCACTACAGGAATGCCCCAAAATGGCTCCCGTCTTCGAGAACATTAAACTATAAGTGAAGAGATCAATGGCACATGAAAACATTACAGGCAATTATATGAACCCAGCTATGATTAAATTCCTACATCAAAGGTAGAGAGAAGTCTTGTAGCAGACAAAGAAGGTGAGATCAGAGCAGGAAAGTGGCTGTGCGAGAAATGTTCAGAAGGTGGTTGGATTTGAGCCTGTGCAGTCAAGGAATATCAAAGAAGATGAAGAATATTAGAGGCAGGAGTTCCAACATGACCAAAGGAACAGAAGAAGGAAAACGACTCCCATAAACTTAAGTAATTTCTCTTTACAGTTTTTTCTGTGAACTTCCTCTCTCTTCCTTTTTTGCCTTTTTACCCAAATGGCAGGCTTCATGCCATTTGGTTTCCACCATCTCTCATTTTCTTGGAGTATCCTTTCTAACTTTTATGCCAACTTTTGATTTTGATGTAATTTTGAACTTATGGAAACTTGAACTGTGCAAGCATAGAAGGAACTCTCATACATCCTTTACCCGAATTCATCAATTGTTTATATTTTCCACAGTTGCTTTGGCAATCTCCCTGTCTGTACATCTATATAATTTTTATGAACCTTCGAGAGTAGTCGGAGACATCATGCCGTTTGCTTGTACATTATGTTACTGTGTATTTCTTAGGAACAAGGACATTCTCTAGAACACAAAATTATCAAAATAAAACTTATATCAATGATCCCAATAATGTTTTTCATGGATTTCCTCCCCTCTGCTCCAGTGTAGGATCCGATCCAGGATCACACATAAAACCACATCATTTATAGGAAAAACATTTTCCTTTGAGCTGCATTGATTCATCCATTTGTACACCAGTTATTCAAAATCTGTAAAGAAAGTTAGAGAGACAATCTCTGCTCTCCACACAATCAAGCCACATGGTAGAGAGTGAGTGAGTTAACATCTTGTTTCAATAGATTATGATGAATACTCTGATAATCACTGGATACCCTGCTAGGAAGAGGCCTCTTTTTTTCTCCTTTTTAAATCTTACATATTTTATTTATACTATTATACATATTTTTATTTTTCAAGAGTTTTCTTGTTCTCTGAAGGTTCCATTTTTACAGATGTTGTTCTCTTTTCCTTCTTGTACACTATTCAGGTCATGGGTATGCTATAAGCCCAGACTTCACTACTATCCAATATATACCTATAACGAATTCAACTTGTACCCCTACATCGATTAAAATTTTTAAAAAAGAAAAAAGAGAAGGCTTCTAGGAAGAGATTATACTAAAGCTGAGACTTGAAGAAGTGAAATACAGTAGTAACTGGCCAAAGTAGTTTGTGCTAAAACAAAACATATCATAGGATATTTAGAGAACTGTAAGTAGGTCAGTAGTTCAATATAGTAAGGGCTATGTGTTTATATGTGTGCACACATGTGTGAGTACACATGTATATGCAGGTGGATTTGGCAAAGTTTGGTGCTCGGTGGGAGTGGAACTAGGTATGGGCTCGAGCATCAAAGATTTTATATGTCATGATGGGAACCTGATCCTCAAAGCAATGCAGAACTGTTGGAGAAATTTAAGCAGGAGGCCAGTAAGATCTAATCTGATTTGTCTTGTCTAAAAAAATTAGTATGGTTGTAGCATTATACATGAGTATTGTAGCAATGGGGTGACAAATTATAAGGGCTTGAATGAGACCAGTAACACTCCTGTGAAGAAGGAAATTGGATAGGACTTAGTAATTGCTGAATGGGGGTGGTGGGTAGTGGTGAGAGGGAAGAGACTGTCTAGGAAGACTTGAAGACTTCCCTGGGCTCCCAAGTCAGACCTGGACCCATTCTGCAAAAAAGAAAAAAAAAACAGACAAAATTTATGATTTCGGGCCATTGGAGCTCATATTCGCTATACTCTTTGGAAACACTGGGAAAAGTACACAGTCCAGAGTCCTGCCCACACAGTTCCCCGACTCTCGCACACAAGCTTCCTTGTCTTCTGGAGGACCCTTGGTCTGGTCTTGGTCCATGCTGCCTGGGTGATCTGGCCATTTTCCTCCTTGCAGCTATTTCACTGTTTCTCTTTAAGTCAGTAAGTAGCACGCAGTCTTCCTTTCATTGCTGCTTGGGCCTCATGCATCATTCTGCCACCTACTGCTGCTAGAATTTATAATAATATTCCCACAAATATTTCATATTTGGTGTTCAATATTGCTTGGCATGTTTATCCTTCTCTTGCTGCAAACCAATATGTCCTTTTTCATAAACTTGAATATATTTCTCAGCCAAGAGCTCATTGAAAGATCTAAAAGTTCCTTATAAAATTCAGAAGTGAGCTCATCTATTCAAGAACACTTCCATTCCTCAAGGATTTAATGAGGTATCTTCCCTTTGAGTCAGTTGATTTTTGCTTCTAAATAAACAAATCATTCCCAACTACACCAGTTTGGGTAAACATATCTTATTCTCTCCTTTATGTCTGTAACTTCAAAACACTTAGGAGGTAACACTATGTAACAAGGGTGAGAATGGAATGGACAAGTGTCCAAAGTAGACCAAGGGAGATGAAAAAGAGAAAGGAAGAGGTAAGGCCAAAGGACAATATTTTATTTAACTTACTCTTAGAAGTCCAGCTTCTATCCCTTCCCTTAATAGATACACGTCCCGCCTTGAAATCTCAGCAGATTCTCTGCTTTCTTCCACTGTCACTTTCCTCGACTCCTTTCTCAGTCTCAGTATCATTAACATCTAGCATCTCTAACTTCTGAGTAGGCTCCCAAAATTATTTATCTTTGTTCTATTAAATGCTCTGTTCTGTTGATTATTTCAAGTCACTGACATTGGGTTTTTTTCCCAAATTTAACTTTTTTATTTACTTATATTTTTTGACATACAAAAACTGTACATAATTAATGTATACAATTTGATGAGTTTGGAGATAAATATACATCCATGAAACCATCATCACAATCCATGCCATAAACCTATCCATCACCTCCAAAAACTTCCCTCTTGCACTCTTATTTTATTATTATTAGTGATAATAACATACAGCATAAGACCTACCCTTTTAGTAAATTTCTAAGTATACAATATAGTATTGTTAATTATAAGCACTATGCTATATAGGAGATCTCTAGGACTTGTTTATTTTGTATAACCAAAACTTTACACCCTTTGACTAATATTAATACTTCTCTGTTTTCCCCTCCTCCTGAACCCTTAGCAACCACTGTTCCACTCCCTGCTTTTATGAGTTTGACAATTTTAGATTTATCATATAAGTGGTATCATGTGGTATTTGTCATTTGGAATAGTAAAAACTTGGAATCCATGTCTACATTAGGAGACATTAATTCAATAAATTGTGTGTAAAGGGGTTTGAACTTTAGCATGAGGAATTTGAGCAGTCATTGAAATGTTTATGCAAAAAATGCTCAGATCATATTTTTGTTTTAGAAAGATTACCCTGTGGTCATAAAGAAAATGATTTGGAGAGGGGCAAGAACTAAGAAAAGTAGGTGATGTTGGTGGCCTTGACATTGGTTGCAGAAGTAAATATGAAAAGTCATATTCAAAAACTTTAAGGAGAAAGAATTGGAAGGACCTAGTGATTGATTGGATGTGGAAGTTGGAAGGAAGTTACCACAAGGCAGACATTAATCATGCCACTTTAAGGTCTTTCTACACCTTTTTCTCATCAGGGCTCTTCCTATAAGAACTTATGTGACTCACAGTACAGCCTTAGGAAAAATTACCAAAGAGAAAATTTGTCCCCAATGTCACCATCTCCCTTCTCAATATCCCAGCTTCCCTCCCCCTAAATCCTCTCTGCCTCCTTTAAATTTAGACACCTGAACACTATGGAGGTGGCGAAGCCTGAGAATTCAGGATTGGGAGTCAAACAGGACCAGTTTTTAAGTCACTTCTTCCATTTCAAACCATTGGGCAAGTGATTTAACCTCATTTGACCTTATTTTTGTGTGTGTAAGCTAAGACAATAGGGTATATTCCATAGAGTTATGATGAGTAAAATATATCATACTTAAATCACCTAGCAGTGTGTCAGGCTTAGAATAAACTCTCAAGAAATAATTGTTGTTAACACAGTTCCATCCAGGAAAGAAAATTAATAACTTTAATTTGTAACCTCCACATTGTTTAAGTCAGATGGTTTCCTCTCCTAAGAATATTTGTTTTTCACTCCTGTATCTAATGATGAAATGATAGACTTTGGCTCTATTAGAAATATTTACAACAAATGTAGAAGAGCAATTTTTTTTAAAAAGCAGGGTCCTCCATTCAATACTTTGTTATCATTCCCTCCCCAGCAACTGCCTCCTTTATCTTTGCAGACACAATCACTCTTTATGCTCATAGTTGATTGGTTGTGTGTAACCTCAAGAAAAGTATAAAACTGGAGAAAAACAAGGAAGCAGGGCTCAGAATTTGGTGGCATGCCCCTCTGAGCCCGCCGGTGAAATAAAGGCTGATTCTCCGACTCTCTGTGTGCCGCTTAGTTCTTTCCCCAGTGAGTCGCTGTAACATTTGCTGTAACAGAACAATCCTATAAATAAGAGAAAACAGCCACTGCTCCTTATAGTTTCTGGTTTATGCTCTGACCAAGTTGCCGCATCGCTGTGGAGGTTAAAGGAACCAACTTCTTCCTCCTGGCTATGGGACCCCAGGTGAGATACTAGGTCAGTTTTCCAGTCCGTATACTGAGAACAATAATGGAACCCAACAAGGTTAAATTGGATAATAGATAATTGGATAAGTAAAGTACTTAGAGTGAGGCATGAAGTACAGCAAACATTAAATAAATGTTTACATTGTTTTCTTTTTTTTATTTCCGCATATTACAGTGGTACAAATGTTTGGGTTACATATATTGCCTTTGCCCCACCCGAGTCAGAGCTTTAAGCATGTCCATCCCCCAGACAATGTGCACTGCACACATTAGGTGTGAATATACCCATCCCCTGCTCCCCACTCCCATCTGCCCGACACCATTGTTTTATTATTGTTGTATTACTTCATTAACTTTTTTCTATCACTTTACTTTCCTCTCTCTTTCCTTCTCTACTGCTACATATTTTTTTGACAATTGCTATTACACATTAGCTGAGTACCAACTTTTATACATGTTCCCAAATATAAATTAAAATATTATCATTTCACAAATAAGCTTGATGAAGAAATGTGAAATTTGTTTCTAGTTTTTCTTCTATTATTAATATTTTCTCTTTATCTAGGCTTTGGATGTGGCACAGTTACTCTAAGTTTGCTATCTTCTCATTCATTATGAGTATGTGTTCCTTTAAATCCTTGATCATAAGTATAATAGCTGCTTTAAAAGTCTTGCCTGATTATTTCCTTTTCTAGATCATCTTGAGATCAGTCTCCATTAATCACACCCACCCCACACGACTTGAGAATGATGTACATTTTCCTTTTTCCTCATATGTAAAGTTATTTGGTTTGTGCCCTGAACATTGAAAACAATATGTTATAGAGATTCTGGGTTCGGTTATGTTTTCTAAAGCATATTTTTTAAATATGCAAGTGTTATTTATTATATCAAAACAGTGTGGGACAGAATGGATTTTTTCCCCTTCTTTTTACATTTCCTTCCTGGACACATACATAACTCCTTTTGAGACCAGCACACACCAAGCTAGGGTAATTTTATTTCTTTACATAGCTATTACTTGACTGAATTCAAACTTCAAACTCTGGACTCTAAATTTGGGGATGGAGGGATTTATTTTTTGATTTTTGCTGTTAGCTTTAGCTAAGCTATTTGGGGTCTACTCTTAGCATGTGCAGTTCAAGGGTCAGTGAGAGATTTGAGAAGAGTTTAAATATACAATGTAAGGCTTTCCCTTCCTGAAATTCTTCTCTCCTACTTTCTAGATGTTGTGATCACCTCAGACTCTTTCCTCCGGCTATTTGAGCTAATATGACTGAGAGTTTTGTATCTGAAATTCAGCTGTTCCCATAATATAGACTGGGGTCTGCCCTCTGGCTAAAAATTCTTCAACATGGGAAACTCACCCCATGCTGTTATTATCTTTCAAACATCACCTCTTCTTTTCATTATTTACCTGCCTTTGGTCACTCTTAATACCTTCATATATTTACATTTTATTATATCTCTAAACAGAATAGAAATCTACAATGAAGATTTTAAAAAGAAATAAGAATCATCTAAATTTTACCACACCAAAAACTCACATTTCCCCCTGTGGTTCTTTCCACTTCTTGTCCATAAATATACGTTTAATTAGGTCATAAAATTCCTAAATAAATTCTTATAATATTGACCCAAATCTGCCATTTTGATTCTATGCTCCACTTTCTATAACATGGGTCATTATGGGCATCTTTGCTCCTGTTTTACAAATAGAGAAACGTAGGTCTGTATAGTATAGGCAACTTCTCCAAGACTGCACAGAAAATCAAAAATTGGAATGCAGATATTCTGATCTTACATTGGCTATTCTAACAACAATAGGGTTGAAACACACACACCCCCTCCCCCACAAAAATTTTCCTTTCCTGGCTTTCACAAAGGAAACTGGAATTTTGTGTGCTTATTTCATTCCAAAATTTATGGCCATGCGTATAGGTTTCTTGAGGCATGAAGTTAAGAAAAACCAAACAGGACAAAGCTTACTCTAAGTACTTGAAATTCAGTTTCAAAAACCCCTTAACTTTCCTAAACATCCACAAAGTAACTTCTTTAAAAAGCTAACTTGGCTGGTATTTCCCTACCTGTCCATTTCTGGTATCAAGTTTCCAAAAACTAATATACTTCATGCTTCCTACACACAAGCAAATTCCAGACAAAGTAGTCAGTGCCCACACATAAGGGATGGATTCCCAGCAGGGTGTATGTGTCTTGGATTTGTGCTTTTTTTTTAATGTGTGGGATTTGGAAAAAGAATGTTGAAAATGTCTTTTCCCCCATAACAGTTTAGGATTTTAAGTCATGTAGAACTGAGACAGCTATTTGCCATGCAATATAAACACTAGTGCCAAAGCAGTCTAACCCTTCGCCAATCTTAGTATGCCTTGAAAAACTCATTCATTCTGAGATGCTCCTTCAAGACTTTATTATCCTCTGAGGATTTTCTCGTAGAGAAACATACCCTTGGCTTTCCTAGGTGGTTTGTTAGACCACCTTCTGTCAGGAGGAGTTGTTGAGTAGTCAGCTGCAACGAGATGAGAGGTTATGTCTAGGTCTTTCTTGTCATATTTAACCTAATGTTGTTTGAAACTTCTTATAGAAAATTATATACATAGATATATGTACACATACACACAAAAATATCAGGCTATGAGATTGTGAGAATCTCAGAACAAAGATCCTACTTATTTCAATATACCTTGGACTTTCTATAATGTTATATATGTAATAAATATTTCATAACTTCTGAGATTCAACTGAAATATAAAATCTGGAAAATTACAAATATATTCTCACTGTCAAATAGAGGAGTTCTCTATTTCCAAATCTAACTAACCAATAGAAAACAAAATTATAAAACAACTTATTGTGTAAGAACTTTTACTAAACTTTATTTCTGTAAAAATCCTTACCAATGCACCTTAGCTATTTTTAAGCCAAACATAGCATACTGCCTTAAAAGAAAAATTGTTACATTTTTTTAGCATAGCATAGAAAAGTTTAGCATAGAAACTTTCTAAGTTTTAAGAATACTGCCTTCAAGGAAAAACTTTATGGTTTGATATCTCAGCCATTCTCCAATTGTGGTTAGAAAAAAAATTTCACCAAATGTGTATTGTTATATTAAAAGAAATATAAAGGAATTTAATAAATTACATGCCATGAACAGTTTTAAAGGAAAGGCGGCCATAAAACCAGATACTAATAAGACGTTGCAGCTCCAAAACAACCTCTATGCCTGGGAATAGCATTTGTCAGTGTATTCCTAATGACGGGATTCCTGAAATATGCTCCTAGGGGAAAAGTACTAACAGCCAGATATTTTCAGGAATCTAGATGCACTTATTTGATGTACCAAAGAAAAGATCAGGGTACTCAGCAAATGCGTATGAACCAAACCACTACTCTAATACTAACATTTCCTGAATATATACCATTTGGCAAGTGATGTGCGAAGGATTTCTTTTGTATTTTCTCATTTACTCCTGGGGTGGTGGGGTGGGGAGAGATTAGAAGTTTTCCATGTTCAAACAACTAGTAAGTGGAAACCCACAGTTTAGATTTAGGTCTGTCTAATTAGAAAGCCCATGTATTAAACCACTGTCCTATGCTGCCATCCATATAACAGCAAATGAATCCTCTGCCTTTCCCTGACTTCCTCTTCCAGGCAGAGTGATCTCAGTATCTTTCCTTTCCTAAAAGCACGAGAACAGATAACAGGATCTCAATAAATCCATGATTAATTATAAAAGTATTATGTTTTTCTATCCGGAAGGTGTAAATAGCTACAGTTATCCAGATTTAAATGAGAAAGTTCCTTTTAAATGAAATTCTTAGTTTGCCAAAGATGAAAAAAAAATGATAGAATTTCACATTTTTAAGGGTGGGGAAAGTAGATACTCATATATTGCTAACTGGGAGAGTAGTTGCCAATGGGACTCAGTGGCAGGGGGTGAGAGGGGAGGGTGGTGTTGGGGTGTCTCCCGGGAATATTTGGAAATGCCTGAAGACATTTTAGTTGTTACAGCTGGGAGTGGGGGCTACTGTCACCTACTGGGCAGAGACAGGGATACTGCTGAATATCCCAGGGTATTCAGACCCTCCTCCTCCCCCCAGCAAAGAATCATCCATCCCAAAGAGTCAACAGTGCTGAGATTGAGAAAGCCTAGATTGAGCCTTTCTGTGTAACAAATTGGCAATAAACATCAAAAGCATTAAAATGTGTGTGTCCTTTGATCCAGCAATTCTATTCATAGAAACCTACCCTAAGCAAGTGGCTAGACATAGATGTAAAGCTGCATGTGCAAAGATGTCCACTATAGCACTGATTTAATAAAAAATAAACTGAAAAAGAGATTAGCTGAAAAAATGCAGTGCATTCGTTTTATGAGATCTTAAATAATAATCTAAAGTTACTGACATAGAAACATTCTCATAACATTAAATAAATAAACAAATTTTAAAACAACTGGAATCATAGAATCCCATTTTCATTAAAATACTGATATGCATGGAGGGGTTAGATACGCACTGAGCAATGCTTAAGGAGCAGCTACCAAAACATCAAGTATGTTTTTCAGTGGGAGGGAAAGTGTTTTTTTTTTTAACTTTTATATTTCTATGCTTGTTTTTCATGTTGCCTAAATTTGGTTTAGAAAGAGCAAGAATACTTTTTATAATCAGTAAGAACAATAGAGATATTTTCATTTGAAAAATTTTGATTTAGAGTCCTTTTGAAATAGCTTTTGAGATACTATCCCTCTCTTTAAAGTCAGTGCTATCACTTTTCTGAAAAACTACTTTCATTTCCTGCCTTCAGCTTTCAGAAGCATGAGCAACAGCTATATTACTATGGCCTTCAGAACTCCGTGACCATCCAGATGGAGAATGACTCATTTTCTAAAACTCATAATATGTTATCATTGAAGCACCTCTTTGAGAAGGCGTCTTAGCAGTAGGTGCATCCTTCCTTTGATGCAGAAGTAAGAACATGTCTGTTGTTATTTAAAATAGAAGATTCTGTCCTGTGAGATCAGCTGGAAGCCGAAAAGAGACTAGTGTAGAAGCAGAAGTTAACATAGAAACTAGTGGATCATCGGCCACAGATAATCAAACACGAAGGAAGATCAGCTAAAACTCAGCATCCCATTAGCTCCTAAACAGTAATGAAAGGAAATTGTTCTTTATTCCAACAAGGCAAAACAGTAAACATAGAAGGAAGTGTGAACCTGTAGAACTCATCCATCATGTTCTGTTGAAAATCAAAAGCATATTATAGGACGGAGAGGCTTCAAAAGCCCCTGACATAGATGCTATCTTGCAATTGAGCAGTTATGATCCAAGATTAGGAACTCAGTGTATGTTGCAGTTAAGGTCAATAAGCCTTCAGCCTTTGTTAAATCTATCACTCTGCAACCATGGTCGGATAGTTAACGACTCTGAGCCTTGATTTCCACATGTATACAATGTGTGAAATACTACTTAGCTATTGTGAGACCTACATGAAATAAAATATAGTGATACCAATAATATCAGTATCAGTAATAACAATTATCATGTACTTAAGAAAAACAACCTACCAAATGTGTGCATTTATTGTGCAAAATGGTTTTTATTTGGATTAAAAATTATTCTTCAGTCTGCCAACTCCAAATTGAGTTTTAAATTACATTAGCTTTTCAAATTGTGCAATGTGCTGAACTTCTATTATAATAAGTTCTACCACTCGAATTATCCTTCCTAATTGGTTCATAAATAATATTATATAGGTAACTAGACACATCATCAGTTTATTAAAAATATATATCTTAAATGTTAAATATAAGGCATAAATAATAAATTCCAGCCTAAATTTAAATTTAATTTCAATTTTAAGCACTCCCAATACATGAACATAATGATAATAACAGCAGTCATAGCTCCCTCCCATATTCACTTACTGTGTGCCAGGCACAGAGCCTCAGAAAGTTTATTTTCTTTTTAATTCTCATAATCAGTTCACCAGGGCAGTATTGTTGGCTGCCGTTTACAAAAGTGAAAAGGACAGCCCAGAGAAGGCAGGTAACTTGCCATGTTCACATGCATCTACGTGACAGAGCTGAGATTTTTAACCCAGTTCTGTCTGACTTCAGTCTCCTCACTCAACTGTTGGAAGGATCTGCCTGTTCATGAGACTAAAGTGCATTACATCAAGACCAAGAAATCCAGTTGAAAGAAAAAGCTATGGTAGATTTTCATCTGTAAGGCAATTTAAACACAAATCAGCTTTGTGAATTACTGTGAAGGATATCTGGCTAATTTAGTTTGCAAGACATTTGGGTTCCAGCAGCTGACTGCTGCACTTTGCTCTCTGCCCTAGAGAAGAGGCTTCTGTTGGCTTTTTGGCTCTCTGCTTGCGAGGCACCTGGTCCCCGATTCTGCTATAGCACTTGCGTGCCTCTCCATGCCACAAACCAGGCTTCTCAAGGCAGAAAGCCAGGGATTTTTTAAAAATGTATTTTGATATTTCTAGGCCCTGGCAAAAAATGTGCACTCAGTATGTACACGTAGTAGGCGCTCCATGAATGGCTACGTAGAGAAGAAATGAGCGGATTAATGCACGACAAGACTGGGCTAAACTTGCTGATTTTCACCCCAGGCGATAGAGAAAGTTGGAAGACCTAATAGTTCCAGTTATTTTGTGGACTTTTTTTTTTTTCTGCAGAAATGATATATCTGCATGGCTTCTCTTAGTACTAGAGATTCTTTTATTTCTCAGATTAGTTATGTAAAGATCAAAGCCAGGCAAAGCAAGATACAAACAAATAAAAAAGCCCACGCGTACTAGAAAATCACCTATTGTGAAATACATCTTTTTTCACATCACAAAAGTAGAGATAAGATTGTGTGATAAAAATGAAGATAAAAGTCGAATGCATAATGTTTACTAATTATCATTGATTCAAGTTTCTATTAACTCTTCTCTAAGTGCCATATGGTCTCAGACTGCCTAGGACTCAAATATAGCTAAGATAGGGACCTGTCCACAAAAATTCCTGCTCAAGTTTAAGAGATAAAATTTTGCCCAAGAAGTACTATAACATATGGGTGAAAGTAGTATATATACCAATAAATAGAGATAAAGAGAAGGAAAAACAAAAATGCCAATAGCTAAGGGAAGTAAGTGAGGCACAATGGAAGAAACTGCATTTCTTCTTGAGAGAAAGGATTTGGATATGCAGAGATTGGGAGGGTTGTGTCCTCCTAATGCTCCTATGTTCAAGTGCTAATCCCCAGTACCTCGGAGTGTAGCCTATGTGCAGGTACGGTCTTCAATGGGGTGATTAAATTAAAATGAGGCCGTTAGAGTGAGGCCGTAATCCAGCATGACTAACATCTTTATAAGAAGAGAAAGAGACACCAGGAATTGCCCACGAACAGAGGGACGATCACGTGAGGACACGCAGAGGAGACAGCCACCTGCAAGCCAGGGAGGGAGGCCTCGAGGGTAACTAAACCTGTTCGCACCTTGATCTTGCACTTGTGGCCTCCAGAAATGTGAGAAAATAAACTTCAGTTGCTTAAGACATACAATCTGTGGTATTTTGCTATGACAGCCCTAGCAAACGAACACAGAGGGTCTATCAGATAAGGTGAAAATTATGACCAAAAGCACATCGAAAAGAAACCAAAGAGAGTTTGCAAAAATATTGAAACATCAAAAAATACCATAGTGTTAAGAATATATTCATATTTATCTGGAGTGTTAAGAATGCAGTGGGAGAAAAGTCAGGGTCCAAACAACAAAGGATTTAAATTCAAGGCAGAGGGCTATAGACTTTATCCTGTAGACAACAGGAAGCCACTGAAAGTTTTTGAGAAATAGAATAGCATGATGAAAGCTAAGATTTAAGGAGTTTAAAGAATTAATTAGCAGTAGAGCATCAGACTGTTTGTAGTAGGAAAGAGAAGGTGAAGAGGCAAGTTAGAAAGGTATACCAAAAATACAAAAAAAA
>VBSM01003215.1:4539877-4576348 GCA_008086735.1 Cheirogaleus medius | reverse complement strand
AAAAAAAAAGATGTCAAAGGAATCAGTGACAGTAAGAATTAACATGAGGAGACAGACAAAGAAATGTAAAAACAGCAGTAATAGAACTTGACATGAAAAAAATTCCTGAAACTGTCCAATTGGCTGAACTTAGCTTTAAAGTATATTACATTTTTTTCTTTTAAAATTACACAAATCCTTAAAACATAGGATTGGTTTCAACCTGTTGTAGTTAAGTCCTCTTGCAGGGTCATTATTTGGGTGCAATTTTCCCTCCCTGATTTGTTTTTGAGGGGGAACAAAAGAGAAAGGGCGTCTGAGTCCCCAAATCCATATTTCAGAATGGTTTCTCCCTGCAAAGTGAAACATCTGCTTCCCATCAGGCACAGATGTGGCACGATTCTGCAGCATGGCCCAGAGATGAAGCCCAGCAGACTCAGTCTAACATCTCATTCATCAGGAGCTTCCCGACAATCTTCCAGCCATGGACAAGGTACCTCAAATGACACCTCCCATCCTCCTTCCTCTTAATGTGGGCCTGACGGTGCCCAGGTTCCAAGACCTGGAGCATTATTCTTGTCCACTTTTCAGCTGGTTCCTTAGAGATCTCATTGACTTCCTGGCCCTCTTTCTTCAAAACAGGGGAATAAAAGTTAAGGGTGAGAAAAGAGAATAACTCCATTTGCAGTGGAAATCTAAGAGTACCTCTAGCTTGCCTCTTCCATTCCAAGAGAGATTACTATAAGCTTGCTGTACAAAATAAAGTGAAGATAATATGGGAGAGAAAAAAATAAACTTTAATGGGAAATATAGCATTCTATTCAGTCAAGTACATTTTATTTATTTTCTCAGCAGCAATGAGCAGTCACGACGTTATGAGGTCATTAATCCACAATTGATACTGTCTACATACAAGTATTTCATATTGGAGGACAGCATTGGCCCATTAATCCTGAGCCATTCAGAGCTACTTCTACCTATCACAAGCCTAAAGGATAGCTCCCATAGTCTACTCTCCATTCATAGGTAATTTGGAAGAAAAACATTTCTCCCTGAACCTCTTGTCTAAGCAAGTGAATAGTTAATTAAATCTGCAAATATTTATTGAGTGCCTACTATGAGCTATTTTAGGTGGTGAGGATACAGGAGGAAAAAACATAAAAATCCTGACTATCTTGAAACTATTCCAGTGGGGGATATCAATTAAAAACAAAAGAAAACAAAATACATAGTATGTCAGATAGTGGTAAGTGATACTATGGAACAATAAAGCTGGCTATAGAGTTAGGGAGTGTTGGGGAAAAGGGTTGCATTTTTTATGGGGGGTCCTCAGAAACATCCTGACTGAAAAGACAAAGGGGGAATGGGCTGAGCAAAACAAGTATCTTGAGGAAGTGTATTCCAGGGAGAGAGAGGAGTGGGGGCAAAAACCATGATCATGCTGGAGGGACTCAAGGAATGGTAGAGCAAGAAGAGCCTAAAGAATGGGAGATAAGGCACCACCAGGAGACCAGATCATGAGGCTGTTACCAGACACTGAGCTGAAGGAGATGGGGGAAGGGTCTCAAAGAGTTTGAGCCCATCATTGGCATAATATCACTGAAGTTTTAACACAATTGTGCTATATTGAGAATAGACTAATAATATTGAGCTGAAGATGAATTAATATTGGCAAAGAATCTCCTAAAATTGATCACAGATATATAAGGCAGGTGCCCAAAAAGCAAGGCAAAAGAAGAAGGATTTGGAGTAAAAACAAAACCCATTTTGAATCAAAGTATAACTTGTAAGGCAATCTTTGCAAAAATTTCCTCAAAATGTAATTCTACACACATGAAAATGAGACCTATCCTTGCACTTCAGTGTTTCATCTCACTATTCTGCTTCCTGATTTCCGTGAGCCACATTTTGCTCTTCTCTCCTTTAGCTATTAAATGGTTTCACTCCTTTACTTTTTGCTTAGCTTTTGGAAAGGAGTTTTCACTTTTTGAAAGTCGATAGCATTATTTTTTTTCCCACAATTAATGCTGAGTAATGGATTTTGGAACATCTGGACAACCCCCGATCATGCTATGATTGCATATCCCATAGCCTTGTTGTGATTAGGGAAGGCAGAGGGAAACCTGGTATGTCCCACGTATGTGGGCTATACCTAATTTTAAAGAAAAAAAGTGTTATATCATCACATAGAACATCTGGTGGAATTCAAGATTAAATTACAAATGGTTTTGAAGGCCAATTATTAGACAAGGGATACCCACTGAAACTAGGCTGTGGTTTCAGTACCTGGTAAAATTTTACTGATTGCTCTAAATCAGTACTTATCTTGCTTAATATATATTACGTTTACATTGAACTAAAAGGGCAGAAGGTGGTTTCTTGTTTAGAGTGAAATGAAAGTACAAAGTATAGAAGCGATAAAAGGGTAATAATTACTTCCTACATCTATGCTGATCTCCCTTCAGGGAAATGTGATGTGTCATATTTGAAACCAAGTATCTGGGTAATATTAATAATAATAGTAGTAGCTATTATTTATGGTTTCAAGCATTATACATGTGTTATTGCATTTGATCCTCAGGCACATGTATCAAATGAGTACACTGAGGGTGGAAAGGTTTAGGCAACTTGCTGGAGCTCAAACAAACTAAGCTGTGGAGCTGAAACTCAATCCAAGGCCCCCTGAGCCATAGCTATCACCTTTAAATCCTAGTTATGCTGAATTAATTTACATTTCTCTGCAATGTACATTTCTCTACATATGCCACAGTAAACCCAATAGGATGGAAAATGTTTAACCTTATCAACGTACTCCTCTCTATGTTGACATTATATGTCTTGCATTTCCCAGTTATAATTCAGCACAAACAACTCTCCCATTTCTTCGTGCATGGATGAAGATGTTAATTATGCTGTGTGCTCTGGCAACTCCTGGTTCAAAGATACTGTGCTGCCACTAAACTGGCCTTTATCCAGACAAATTAACTTTTACATAAGGAATTTTAAAGAAGAATGACAATTTATCTCTACCCATATATTTACATTTTATGAGTGTGAAATATATTTCTATCCAAAATGAGTAGAAAACATAGAAGTGTAGGTATTTACTTGCATTCCTATTTAGTAGCAAGTATTGGCTTCAAGAAAAGCCCTGATTCAATGGCAAGACACAGGACCTAAACAGTACCTTTTCTACCTCCTGGTGTTTGTAGATCTAAACTCAGCAGTATGGTTTATTAAATATTAATGACTTCCAAAATATGTTGGATTCTATTATTCTAAATTTCAGCTGGTAGCCATCAAAGCAAAACAGTAAAATGATTTTTCTCTTAGTAGCTGGGGCCTTTTAACAGGTAATACAACTTTTTTTTTTAATGCAGTAGCCTCAGTTCTCAAAAATCATGTCAAATCAACTCTAATTCAGAAGCCATTTAAGAGGTCTTGGTATTTCAAGAAACTCCACAATAAATTTATGTTTTCTAAAAAAATATAAGAAGCATTTGCAAGAAACATAACCACTTGTGAGGGGAAAGTGAAAATGTTTTGCAAACTTAGCCAAAGTATAGGGTTTGCCTTCTGGCTTTCCATTTACTGCTTGTCTGAGAAAACACCAATCCTGTCTCTGTTGCATGGTGATTGTAAAACTGATATGAGGGAATGGATCTGAAAAGACTGTGGGAACTCTAAAGCTTATTTCAAGTTATAGCCACTATAATGACTTAGATTTCACCCTCTATTGTTTCTTGAATATACATATTTTAAATGAAATTTCTTTGAAGTGAGGCACAGTTCAACATAAAATCTTCAGCCAAATAGAGGGAGGTTGACTAAGAACTAAATCACACTTACTTCTATTGACTTTCACTTTCTCTTCAATAGAGTTCTTAATTCTTATCACTACCATGCTATTATCATAATAAAGAAATTATTTTTCAGTAATCATGTTCAGTGTTACTCAATTTTATACTTTTCTATTAGAAGTATGCAAAATATTTTAAAAAGGAAAATAAATCAGGAACACCAATACATAATAATACATAACACATTTAACAACCCAGGAAATAAAGTACAAATTAAACAAAAATTGAAATAACTCATTTACATATTACAATTTACATATCCTCTCAATATTCTATATTGGAAGGGTAGAACTTTCCTAGAATCTTTCTTTAATGCTATTTAAGTATCCAAAACTCTCCCTAAAGAAAGGTTGACGTATCTTTTCAAGCTAATATTTGTAGTTCCTATTATAATATATAGGCTTTCATTCATTTACTCACTTATAATTTTGTTTTGTATCCAGTTATTAAATGTTTGCTGAGTTCTGAGAACACAGAATTGAAGAAGGCATGATCTCTGAAGCAAAAGCTCTTAGTCTTCTGGGGGTGACAAATGGTGATACAACTCAACAATATGAAATGTAATCAGTATAATAAACTGAGCACTTGTAAAAGGAACCCATATGCAAAAGAGGCCTTATACCTTTGTATCTTTATTGTGTCTTTGTCTTTAGTAATACTTTTAGGTTTTCATAATTTTGTGCCTTTTGAAAAGTATGGAGTTAATCCATATATATTTATATATATATATTTATATATTTATTAGACAAACCCACTTATGTGGATATAGGTATGTGTGTGTGTGACACATACCTATATCCACATAAGTGGGTTTGTCTAATAAATATACATTTAAAGACTATATTTTTTAAAGTATAAATAATGCATACTGAATATTTAACTGCATAACTATTCAGGTGATTTGAAGTGAGAAGATTCCAATATAGGTTAGAAACATCCATAATTATAACTCTCTTTAGCGTTTGAGTTACACTTAATCATTTTTACATTCAAATATAGTTATAAATTTCCTTATTACATTATTGATATCACTGTATGTTATTTCTATTGTTAACAGCTTCTTCCATTCCTCTAAAAAGTCATTTGTCCAAAATATAAAGAAAAGAGAGAACATGGGACATTAATGATTACTAGGGAGTGCCAGTGAGTCATGGATAATGGTTGCCTCACCTTGAACTCCAATTCCATCTAATCACCTGGAAGACATGTTTCACATCTTGATGACGGCATCTATGATAACTGTGATACAATCTGATTACTTCCCTTTGAACAATGTTATGGTAAAAGAGTGGAGTTTATGGTACTTCATTGAGAAATAATTTAGTGATTCATATGCTCCCCAATGTTCTTTACCTTTCATTATTGCCTAGACCTCCTTGGTAAACTGTATAGTTATCACTACTTTTCAAGAGCCAACTAAAAGCAAGGGAAAGTAAAACCAAATTGGGTTTAGGTCTTCGCTAAAATACCAGATTCACTCTCAGTTTTCAGTCACTTCAGTACCACTCTGAGTAGCAACCATTCCTTTCGCCCACGGATAATTTGACTCTTAGGAGAATTCATTAACTCTGGTGGGCGACTTCTGTAAAAAGTAGGTCTACACTCTTGAGTTCCATTAAGGACTCTGTGAGTCACCGCAGTGGATTTCAATTGACAACCTATGGCAGAGTCATTCACGTGGTACTTTGTCTTAAAGCACAGATGATTATTCTGCAAAAGCCCCAAGAAGAAAGAGCCTCAAAAACTGCAAAGACTACCAGAGGTAAACATATTCCCACTTTTCAATATACACTCTGCAAGGAGAAGTGTATGATTTAGCTTGAGCCTCCCATTTTTCTTGGACAGTGCATAAACTTGGTTTTCTGCATGGGGTGAAATAGGAGAAGAACTGCTTTTCTTTCTAGTCATAGTTCTAGGTACCTCTTGGTTTAAAATCCCAGCTCTTCATAAAATGCATCATCATTTTCCTTAGCCTGCCTGACACCAGAAACATAAACAATTTTGGATGAATGGGTTATAATTATTACATAGAACTTCATATTTTGGTTGCTGAATGATCTACTTCTTATGAACAAAATAACTAGAAAATTTTTCTTTTATCTAAGAAATACACATACCTTGTAGGATACACCTGAGATTCCATTTAGGAGGAGGAAAAGTATGACAACCACAGTGTAGGTTTGAACAGAAAAAAAGAACTAAGTTATTTTCTTTCTGAACCAGTATACTCACTGTAATAACTACACCTGAAGTGAAAGTGGATATATTAATACATTAGTATCCTGAACTCACAAATGACACAACTGAAGCCCTGAGAGTTAATTGGAACAATTCAAACAAATAAATCCTTTTAGGACTGAGCTTTGAATGCAAAGCCAATATTCACACCCTCTGGGCTACAGGGGTTGCCTCAATCATTTTGTAGCTGAAATCCTACCTATTCGCACTTTAATACACACACAGACACACACACATACACGCATGCAAAGGGCTTAACAAGTAAAGTTTTGTTCTTCTGCTAAGTTAGAATGCTTTCAACCTCATAATATAAAACTTCAAATTAAACTGGTTAAATGATACGCCTATCTGTTTTATGTGTCAAGAAGTCTTAGGTAGGGAAGATCCAGGTCTGGATAATTCAGTGGCTCAAAGAGGCCATCAGAGACCAGTCACCTTCCCGCTTGCTGCCCTGCCATCCTCAGCATATTGGCTTTGTTCCTAACTTAGACCTTTTAGTGGTACAGGATGGTTGCAGAGGCTCCTTCTGGGCATCATAAGCAGACACAGCCATGGCCAGCAGGAGAAGGTGAGGCTTCGCTTGCTGTGTCTTCTCCTAATTAGCCACAAAACCCTTCCTAGAAACAAAACACACTTCATCTCACTTCTCACTGGGCACAATTGTACCACATGTCTTTTCCTAAACAGTTCACAGATGAGAAAAATAGAATTATTTTTACTTGAAAGGGGTAAGAGAGAAGTGGGTAATGGTTGTTGTATTTAATCGAAAAAATCTGCTGTATTCTTTATGTTCCTAATATGGTTGGCCTATACATAGTGATATTAATCACTATGAAAAAAGTTAAAAAAGGAGGATTAATTAGAATGAGATTCAGGCCCTTAGTTTAAAATTTAAATGATGATGCAGGACAGAGAGATATTAAGAATACAGTTAATCCATTTATATATATATGTATATGTATATATGTATATATATATGTATATGTATATACATATGTATATGTATATATGTATATATATATGCACACACACATACATACATACATGCACCCACATAACTGAATTTGTCTATTAAATAAACAATTGAAGATAATTATTTTAAAAGTACAAATAAAACACGCTAAATATTTAACTAGTGTAACTATTGGGGTGATTTGAAGTGAAAAAAAAACAGTATTTTCCTATGGATACAAATGGTAGGAAAGTTTGTTTGTTTGTGGTCTTGTTTTGGTTGTTTGTTAATTTGGGGGTTTTTTGTTTGTTTGTTTTGTATTAGGGCCATCTCCTATGAGGTTTTTTGAGATCTTTACTAACCAGAACTTTCAAAAACTCAGGATCATGGAAAGTGGTGTTTTCATGTCCAGGTGCATTATTTTATCTCTTCATTCCAATTTCTTTACCAAGCCTCCTCATATCAATTCAGGTTGGCAGAGAGCACTGGATACTGCTCTCAAAATCACAGATATTAAAGGATAGCAATAGAGAAAGAGAAAGTAATGGGCTGGCTTCTAAAAACAGAAAGGGAAAATTTATAGCCACTATATAGCGAGACCGACTCAGGGCCAAGTTTATTCGGCATCCAGCCTCCACGTGTTCATGTCACAGAAAAATGAGCTGAAGGCCACTTTTGCCAGCAAGCTCATCTGCAGCATTCCAGGAGCCCCTGCCAGTCCTGGCAAGGACACAGAGAGGCACCCTCCTTTTTCCAAGAAGCAGAGCTCAGACCGAAATCAGGCCAACTCCTTGGGGTTACACATGAGCTGCTCTGGTCTGCAAACGAGTTGCTTCAGTTGTGCTTAGAAGGCACTGACTTCTCCTGCCCCAGTGATGGGTCTCTTCAAGCCATCTCTCACCTTACCTGGAGAATGTGGGTGCTTCCTCAAATCCACGCAAAAACATTGATCCTCAGTGCTCTATGCCTGGTCTTGGAAATGCATATCCCAGTTTGACCAGGCTGCAGAATGGTTTTTACCAGCCGTTACCCATATCATCACATATGTCATCATAACCTCTTCCTAGAACTCCAGGAAGTTCACATGAACACCGGAAAATCAAGTTTTGTGCTACTAATCCAGCCTAAATCATTTCTCCCTCTGGGAAAGTAGGCAAGCAGAATTGCTCTCAAGAAGCTACAAGAAACCTTCACTTATGAAAAGCAAAACATATACACATGCCACATAGATACAGAGATATAAAATTATCTGTCCCCATTACCAATAGCCTATCTTTCCATAGATCATTGAAATTCTACTTTAAAGCATGGAGAAAAAAATGGATCAGTTATCGAAGTACTAGAATTCTTCTTAGGGAAAATTAAATCTCTGTGTTTAGGTATTTTTCCAGAGCCTGGTTCTCACACCATGGTTAGACTAGGATGAGGCCTGAGATCCTGGGAGTAAGTTTCTCATGGTTCCTGAATACACTGGGGGCTTTTCTCAGGAACATACCCACAGAAGCCCAGCCCTCCTTACAGGCTGCCTGGAACCCAGGCCATTAAAAGATCAGAAAATTGGCAGAGCTAGTAGCTTCTGGAAGTGGGGTAGAAAGGTTAGAGAGTTTACTTGCCTCCAGGCTTAGTAGGGATGGGGAGGGACAGGCCTCCCTGCAAGAGGGTCCAGAGGGGCCACCCCAGAGATCACAGGCATCACCCATCTGACCACTTATTTTAGACTTAAAACCAAGGCCTGGAAATAAATGGGACTTAGAAGATGCAACAGCTGCCTGGGTGGGGGCAAGGGGTCTGTCACTTCGGAGTCTTCGTTTCAATAGAGATACGCATGGGACAACTTAGAGTTGTTTTGGAAACCTGGGAGATGGATTTGATGATCTCTGGAGCTCCATTCAATGGATATTCCGATGTTTCTAATGAAGGTTCTCATAGTAGAAACAACAATTTATCTATCTATCTATCTATCTATCTATCTATTTACTTGTTTAAGAGAATTATGTCATTTGGTTGAAAATTTACTGGTCTTTGGTTTCTAAACAACATCTATTCAGCTTGGCATAGCCTCTATCAATGTCCCAGTAAAAATATCTAAAAAGACTCTCCAACCCCACTTTCAAAAAATAGTAAACTCATAGTAATGTAGAAACTCCAAATTACTAGAGAAAAATTGGCTGCAATTGAGAGGAAATTTTATCAGACACAAGATGAAAGAAACTGAATTGGAGGGGAAAAATGGCTGTTCACACATGAAAAAGAAGAGTCCTACCTGGATAAAAGAAGGGGTCAATATGCTTTGTATTCATGCCATTTTGGCTGCTCCCTAAGAGGGGCAAAATGGCCACCAATTTCAAAATTAGGCAGCCATTATCGGGCCACGACTTTTTGAAATAGCAAGCTGTTTCTCTCTCCTCCACTTTTCCCTTTTCCCCTCTACTACATCATTGCACCTATTTGGGAATGTACTTCCAAGGCCATGAGTCTGAAATGGGGGTGAAGAGAGTATGCAGCAGTGAGTGACTTACTCACTGTATCCTACAAGGTGTATTCATGATTAAAGCCACTCTAGGCATCTATTTAAAAGGTCTACAGGTCTACTTCAAAGCCATTAGATTTATATATGAGTTCTATAGACTCAGGCAACAGGAGCATCTCTGACCTCAGTACAGCACAGCTGTGCCCAGTGAAATGTGTCATGTACGGAGTTCTCAGCTCGGAGTTTGCTTGTCACCATCTGGAAGAGTAGAACCAAGAATTACCCCGTCTGTTTCCAAACACTAAGTGAGGATGTATTTCTTTTTCTTTAAGGGTAAGTAAGAATGAAAATGAAAAACAACTAAATGGGACCTAAGGGTGGGAAGACTTCAGAATTAAAGAAAGAAAAGAAAAGCTCATAAAAACTCAGGAGAAGAATGTAAAAGATATAGTCCAGGAACTGGAAGGTAATCCCAATAGTATTCAAGAATTGTCTTCTATAAGGCAAAGGTGGAAATTTGCAAGTAAGTAGATGAGTTAATATTAAATGAGATGAACTAGACAAAAGCAGCATTAGCAAAAGCAACAAAGGCAACAAGCTGAAACAAAACAAAACAAAGCAAAATGTGTGTGTGCACGCACACACACACACACAGACACACAGGAGAGACAGGGAAAGACTGTGTGGCAACTAAAATTACAATGGCAAAATTAAAATTTTTATTGTATATTTTTAAAAGGAGAGATGGCATGCAAAACTTTTGAATCACTAGCTTAAGAGCAAACTTGTTAAGTTTATCTACAATAAAGAAGAAAAGGACAAAGGACAGAAACTTATGAGAGGACAGATGACAGATATAGAAACTACGAATTACAACTATTTTCAAGGATGGGAATAAAATGAATGATTAAAACACTAACAAAAGAAGCACTAATAAATCCAGAATTAAAGAACATTTTCTGGAACTTAAATCCAAACACCTTTAATGTAGATTAAACAGATTAAACCTGTTTTGAATAATATTAATGGAAACACATCCATAGATGGATAAATTCTGACAAAATTTTGAATTAAGAAGAAGAATATCAATCCACAAAAGACCCTGCTGAAAGCAACCAGCATCTCAGATAAGGTTGCCTAGAAAGAAAGAAAATCTTCAAGCTGTATGTTGCCAAACCATTCTTTTTAGGAGCTGTCAAGTGTCACAAAGGACCCACATTTTCACTTGTTCTTCTTGGATTATACAGATTAGTTATCACATTTCAACACAACAGCCAATTCTCTATTTCCTTTCGACTCTATAGACTTGACTTTGGGTCTATGACAAACCTCTCTTTAATAATTTTGAGTTGATAAACAGTTGGACTGGCGGATGGCTAACCTCCAGATACAGCTCTTCACTTTGGTTTAATTTTATTTGGGTTTGGTTTTCATACATCAAAACATCATGGATCCAAAGTTTCCCTTGTGGGTCACAGGTCACCAGATCCAGGATGCAACAGTGGGATTTTCCGCAGACTGTTACTAATTAGCTGGAGACCACATGATTCAGGGAAATAAAAACCAGAAAGGGCAGGAATTTCTATTTCACTTCAGGCAGGAAAGCATTGGATATATTATGTAGTATCTCCTGTAAGAGGTACGGTCTGAAATACAGTTCAGTATGGATAACAATTTTGTAAAATGCTATATGCGTACTGGTGGAGAAGTCTATGGAAACAGAAGATTTAAATACAAGAGAGATTATTACTACTGTTAGTGCAACAAGGCATTATGTGATTAGTAAATATATGAAACTTAACCAAAAGAACAAAGGAAAGGACGTGTTTTAGCAAGGAAAGAATAATGTTTCTTAAAAGGGAAGGACAAAAGAAGAAAAGATGGCTGAAGATACCGAAAGTGTTGAGAGTATTAATAGAAGAGTTAGAGAAGTTCTTATCCAATTAGTCATATGCCTTTTAGCCTTTTTGACACTGAATTTTAACCCGCATGCTGAAATTGAGGAGACAAGTGTTAGATAGCAGGTTTAGAGATCTAGAAAAGGTTTAAATGGTCACAGAGTAAGAAGTCAACTAGTGATGAATTATGACCTACCTGGAATTACATAGGATTAATCTTCCCTGGATCAAATTAACATAATTTCATGACATTATCCAAATTTGGCAAACCACAAAAGGAAGAGGAGATAAGGCACCGTGGATGTTGCCTGAAGATATAAGATTTGGGATTGATAAGGTGAGAACAGGGAAATTTTTGAGGCAAGTTCTGATGGACTTTGATGAAAGTTAGCATTTTTGTGACATGACTAGCCACATGGTTCTGCCTGATAAGGCAAGTATTTGGAGCTGGAATAAAAGAGACATTCAGGAAAGACCTCAAAAGACTTAAAAGCATACTGGGAGTGACAGAGACAGTGAGTATCCACCAAATATCCCCTGGGCTCGGTGCATTTCTCAGCCTCCACCATAGCTTTCTGGAGGCCAGCTAATTGGTTCAATTAAAAAAAAACTGTGAACAGAAATGAAGCGCATCTCTTACAAAGTGAGGCAGTGAAAAGATGCTGTGTCTTCTCCATCTTCCAATCTTCCACTATTGACCTGTCCTTGGAAGGCATGGATTGATTGGGATGACAATGTCACAAGGTAGAAGGAGCCCAGGATGCCAGATGGAGACCCTGCCAACCCACAATGGACTTGTGTGAATGAGAAATGAGCTTCTGTTGTGTTAAGCTACTGAGACTTAATTACTGTGAGGATGAATAGAATGCATAGCATGTTTGATGGAGTGGAAAATATGAGTGGAAAGGAGGTCATGTTCTGAGAGGTAATTTTCACATTCTGAGACCTTCTAAGTGGGCTAGTTGCTGATAATGATGAGATCTAAGATGTGGCTATGCTTGGGAATTGTTCATGGAAGGAGGAAACAGAGATCACAGGACCTAAGGAAATAAAGTGAACCCAGAATGCTATAAAGGCACCAAAAATTGAGTTTCATGGTTATGATTAAGAGAAAGACGGCCCTGCTCTGAAGGTCCAAAGGAAGGTGAGATACTGTTCTGAAGGTTGAAAGAATGCAGTTTCAATTCATGGCAGAATCTTCAAAAAAAGAAAGGTAGGATAATTTTCTGGAAGTTGCCATGGAGCCCATGCAGCTCAAATATATCAATTCAAAGACTCAATTCATTGAGTTTTGCTCAATGAATTCAAGGTGGGAATGGAAGGAACTAAAATGGAGAGAAGAACTAGAATTGGCAGTAGCATTAATTTGGGAAGTTCTTCACATTCTGACAACAAAGATCTGGGACCCTACTCTGCCCAGCAGGACCTAGTTAGGTAAGCAGTATCTCAAGAAAAGTGAATTGCTTCCAATGCCCAGGAAAGACTTGCACAGCTCTGAAAATTCCTTAGATTAATTAGCCCTCTCCAGAGGCTCTTCTTTGTTTTTGCACACATAATGACTTGGGATCCTAAGTTATACTCTAGTCTCAGTGACACTAATGCAGTTTGGTCAGTGAATAAGCAGAGAATAGAACAGACAAAGCTAAATGTCTACAACAGGGATTCCTAACCTGAGGTCTTCAAACCATTTCAGACTGATTCAGGACTCTGGATTGGTGTCATTTGTTTATTTTTCTGAGAATTCCATAGCTCTCACCTGAGATTTTTAGAAATCTGTGACCTAAAAATAGTTTAAAACAATCTGCCTAAAAGAAGTACTTTGCCCATAGGTGATGACCCCTAAAATATGGTTTAACAAAGATGTCTAAAGATGCAGTTGATGATCAATTTTCCTGTTTCCCAAAGTAAACATAATCAATTCACTGATAACAGAGTAAGAAGGCACTCAGGAGTCTCTGGTCTGAGATTGCTCCCTGCGTGGGTAGCTCACTGCCACACCTTACTCTTCCCCAGTGTCTTCCCTGTACCTGGGTACCTGTTTTATTGCTCCAGAATATCTTGTTCCTTTCTTGTCACCTCTATGATAACTCCCCTGCCTGGGGAAATTCTGGTGGCACACAGAATAAATTTGATAAACCCTGACAAAGTAAAAATACGATAAAATGGGGGGAAGCAGGAGTGGTGGAAGGGAGGATAAGAGTGTTAATCCCCTCATGTTATACAGCATTAAGTCAATGGACGGAATATTTTCATGATCATTTTTTCCTCAGTGTTAGAGCAGTGATTCACAACCTTGGCTGCCCACTGGAATCACCTGTGAGATTTAAGAAATACTAATGCGTGAGTTCCACCCCATGAGATTCTGATTTAGTTGCTCTTGGGTGCAGTCATGGGGTTTTTAAAGACTTCCCAGCTGAGCCCAGTGTGCAGTTGAGGCTGAAAACTACTGCATTAGAGGAATATTCTTAGAACTGATTCACTGAGGTTTATGAAACATTTATCTGTAGCCCAGAGATTAATTCAGATTTATTTGTGTTTTTCTTCTATGACATTCAAGGTAAATTAAAGGTAATATCTAAAGATCTATCCTGCATAGTAAAATTCCTTTTCTCTTATGTCTATACATCATTTATCTAAACATCTTGCAGGGAGAGTTGTCAGAAACATATGTGAAGTAGTAATGCTGAATTTGGGGAAATCAGTTTGTGTCTGCTTTTTTTAAAACAAGAAAATAATTGTTTTGTGGGGACAAATTTTTAAAATAAAACTTAATAAAATAAAAATAAGTTAGGCAAATAAAAATGTCAAAATAAAACCGGAGATCTGATGCATATTCTAGTTCATAGGACAGCTGATTTAATTCCTGAAAGTGAAAATGGAAATCTCAGCCTGCCAGGACTTATTTTATGGCCATTGGCAAGTTCATTTCTGTCGTCTTTTTACTGGAAGTGAGGATGACAGGACAAACATTAAGATTAATCTGTCAGAGAATGAATAATGTCAATTTTCACATGTGTGGACAGAAAATCCAGGCATGCTAATTAAAATAATAACAACAAAAACAGCATTTCCTAGTTATAAGAAGGAAATCTAGAGAATCTGTGCCATCTGATTAGAGAAAGAATAAAGGCTGTCACTGCTTAGTAAATGCTCACGTTTGTCCACTACTCTCTGTTCCCCAAGTTTAAATTTGGTGTGCCCTTCTGGAAAGAAAAATAAATCCCTCTCACAGTACTGACCTAGATAAAGTCCAATATATTTACATACATGTAAAAAAACAGATTTACATAGATATCTATTTACATAGATACATAAACCTATCTACTTATTTTCATTATTCTCGTGTCAATAATATGCGGAGCTGTGAATAAAGAGAAAGTCCAGAGATTTATCTATGAGGGAGGCCACACGGGAGAGACGATGTAATAGGCTAAAACTCAGGGTTTGTTTAACCTTAGCACTATTGACATTTTGAACCACATACTTCATTGTTGTCGGGACTGTCCTGTGCATTGTAGGATGTTTATCAGCATCTCTGATCTAACCCACTAGATGCCAATGGCAACTTCCTCCTTGCCTCCAATTGTGACAACCAAAAAATGTCACAGACTTCGCCAAATGTCCCCTGGGAAGCCAGATCACCCTCTGTTAAGAACCACTGGACTAAATTATAGTATGAAAACCTCTTAAAGGATACAGTGTGGTTGCTATGGAGTTGGAAAGAATGAGAAAAATTAAGGCAGACTTTCCAGAATCAAAGTACAGTGAGTAAGAAAGTTAATACATTTTATTTAACTTTCGATATCTTATCCTTCGTGTTTTGTCTCTTGGGATAAACTATCAACACCCCATTGGTAAGTAACATTATTTATATTTTTAAATACTGTCCACAGTGAAGGTCATATTGTATATAACAAATACTGTGGACAGTATTTAAAAATACTCAGAAAGAGGAAAGAGAATTACATCCAGAGAATTTGCTGGATGTGATCTTTGACCAATATTCTTGTCTATTTGGTCAATATCACATCCAGCAAATTCTCTGAGGAAGCATGTTGCACAGGCTTCTAGCCTTTGAGACTCTGAGATTTTACCCTCTCCCTATTCCTTCCCAGGGAAAATAATTTACTATGACTTAGATTCCAAGGCATTAACTGAGCCTGAAATTCTAGTTATCTAGCCACTGTTGTGTAAATGGTCATACATCTGGATGTAATTCTCTTCCCTCTTTCTGTTGCACCAATGGTGCAGAAGTGCTACTTCTATCTCTTAACTGTCCGCTGTCTCTTTTGTACCATGATGTGTTCTACAGTGAAGAGATTCAAGTTTAGCAAGATGAAGATATCCCTCAGGTCATATTCTACAATCCAGCTTAGCAGAGTCCCACGACCTGGAGTTCAGACATAGGCTCTCAGGCCATATGAAGTAGCACTCTCTCAGCTGCAGTGTTCTTCGTGTGTATCCACATATTAGAAAAGTGGTGGGGATTGGTGGCGGTGGCTTTGGGTGGAGTTTTGATATACCTGTGAGCCCTGCCAAAATGCTGTGCTAATACCAATGTGAGAACCTCAAAGCTCTTCTTTAACCCCTAATGCATGGCAAGGGTGAGTGACCACTTCCTCTCGGATGATAGGCTGAGATTATATTGACATATTCATTAAAAAACAAATGTATCATCTATGGAACATGGTAGCATGTATTCAATCAACCCTTGAAAAAAACAGATTCTGTCAATGAGCAGATCACATAGTCCATCTTCCTTGGAAGAATGAAGCCAAGAGGCTCAAGTTGGCATCACATCAGGTGTTGTTCTGTGTGATGAGTTCTTGGGGCCAAGGAGGCAGAGATGACCCACACTAACTTTGATGATGTAGACAAAGCAAGCCAAATTAAAAACTAAACTTGCAGTTGGCCTTTTTACGAATCACGTGGACAGTGATTGGACCAGGCACACCTAGACACAAACACTCACGATTTCACACCGGTAAGAAGGGAAAAGTGCATGCACACCTCTGGGTGCCCTCCACCTGTCTGCTGGCAGTGAGCAGATGCAAAGTGGAGGGCTGTGGGGGAGTCTTGTCTTTCTCCCCAGTTCCCTCTCCACCTTTACTCCTGCTCTTCGTGGTTTCCTTTGCTTTCTTTCCGCAAGGTCTGTAGTTCAGTTTTAGTCACTCACCTTCATTCTCTCAGGTCCTTGTTGAAGGAAGGCGCTGGCCACAGACGCTACCCTGTGTCAGAGTGAAACTACAAAGGTGCATGAATGCTAATCCCTGACAAGCCAATTCAGTTGAAGCTTGTAATGATCTTTTTACCAGACTTCAAACATAGTTTCTATTATTTCATTGCACTTTCTTTACCTTTAACTTGTTGGTTATCAGTTACAGGGTATGATTTTGTTTTGCTTCTTCCTTCTGCTCTGACAGCCAATTAAATAGGGAAAAATGCAAATCTGACAAATTATAAAATGTTCTGTCTTACTCAAACAATACGAGTCACCTTTCAGAGTTACTTCGACATTCCCTCCTTCCATAAACAAATTAAAGGGAACAAAATGCTTTTAGTTGCCCACATCAGCTTTTTGAAAAACCTCTTATTAATTAAAAGATGTAAATGGTAATACAATCACAGCAAAGAGAACCAATCTTGCCAAAAAGATGTATTTATTCAACTTTACTCTGGAAATTTAAATGAAGGATTATTTCCAAACTCTAGTTGAAGTTTTAAGATCAGAACCAAAAAGAATGCTAAAAGTGAGGTCAAACCGGCAACTGGATATCCAAGCAAGGAAAGCTGAAAACTTGCATACTCATTCTTTGAGCTGGCATGATTTCCTGATTTCAATAGAGTTAAATGTCAATTGACACCATCTTTATTGGGGACGGGGGTGGAGACAAAAAAATAAAGGTATATATTATGGTGGAATTACCTAGAATTTTCCCTAACTCCTGAAAATAAAATGTTTTTCTGGAAAGACTTTGGATGAATAACTCATGTTTTCATGAACAGAAAAATGTATCTTTAAGAAAGAGGATTCAGTAAGAGAGAAAAATATTGTGGTACAGCAAGTGACCATGCAGGTCTTCAGGGTCGCTGTGGCTCCTGGGGTTTTATAGCGATTCATATGGAAAATGGACACTCTCTGATTTCTTTCGAATTTAAGGTAGCTCTGTGGGTTTCACTTTCCTCCTTTTGTACATCTTTTTTTTTTTTTTTCCTGGTGTTATTATATGGACTTGCCCCAGACTGTAGGAGACATTTAAAATGTTATGCAAAAGAAGATTGTTTCGAATGTTGTCAGTCATCATAGGAGAGTAAGGGGTTAATGGGTAGCACATACAACAGCTTTCAGGTGGACAAAAATGACTGGCGATGCTCTATGTGTTGGAAGGAGCAAGTCGGTGGTTTTTTGTAGAGAGCGCAATAGCTGTAGGAGCACATGTGTTTGAAAGCTGAGTCTTCTTAACACACAGGATTTGCATCTCTAGTGTTAAAGTAAGCATTTCCCTCAATGCAATTCACACATTGTACTCGAACATATAAATGTTATAAGGCACCCACAAAACACCAGGCATTCAATACCGCACATGGGTGACATGACCTGAAATGATACAGGGGCCACATGTTCATATGTTACATAAAGAAATCGCCTCAAGGACTCACCAACAACTCCTATGGGTGATCAGTGTGAATGGAAGGATGTGTATTTGTTTTCCACTCTCATAGTTCCTATTTGTTATGGCACCTTTGCGATAAACATGGCAAAATAAGAGAATGACATACTCATTTATCTGAAAAAAATCATAAGGGAAGACAAGCTTGACAAAGTGGGCTGGCAAATGCATATAACTTCAAAAGACAAGGTCGAACTTCAATGGGCTCCGTCTGCTGTGGGTCCATTTCCCTATCGCAAATTTTAGGATGTCGATCGTCAATGAAAAATGAAGCATTCCTGGACCAAGAAGCCAGTCATGCATAACAGAAGTAGGCAATAGCTAAGGACACTCAGCAAAAACCCTTGGTCTAGACTTCTTCCTGAGGTCCTGCTGACAACTGTCTGATTGGTACGGGGAGCTTGCCTTGCACAACTGGCAGAGCTGGGTAAGCAGTGCTTGTAAGGCTGCTGTCTCTGTGTCCTGTGCAGGAGCGTGGACAGGGGCAGGCAATTGGAAAGAGGATCGTGAGGGATATAAACACCAAACAAGAACCCACAAGCTTGTACTAGAACCTCATGAAGATGGGCTGAAACTCTGACAGAGATGCAAAAGGAGATTACAAGGCGATTAGTGTTGTTTCATGCCCACTTACATGACATCCATTCTGCAGCCCACAGATCCAGGAGTGATTTCGACTTTCAAGTCTTATGATTTAAGAAATATATTTCAAAAGGCGATAACCCCACGTGGATGACTTTCACAGGTTCAAGACTTCAGTAGAGGGAATAACTACAGATGTGGTGAAAACGGCGAGAAAACTAGAATCAGAAGTAGAGCCTGAAGATGTCACTGAATTGTTGCAATTCGTGATAAAATTTCAACGAGTGAGGAACGATTGCCTCTTGGTCTTTTGGCTAATATCAAGTGCACGTAAGTGTTGATCAGTTAATACCAATTTGATGATGAGGGTAAAATTCTATCAAACAGCATGACATGCTACAGAGAAATCTTTAGTGAAAGGAAGAGTCAATCGATGCAGCAAACTTCATTGTTGTCTCACATTAAGAAATTGCCACAGCCACCCCAACCTTCAGCAACCACCACCCTGATCAGTCAGCAGCCATCAACACCGAGGCAAGACCCTCCAACATCAAAAAGACTATAACTTGCTAAAGGCTCAGATGACTGTTAGCATTTTTTGGCAATAAAGTATTTTTTAAGGTATAAACATTGTTTTTTAGATACAATGTTATTGCACATTTAATAAACTACAGTATACTGTAAACATAATTTTTATATGCACTGGAAAACCAAAAAATTTGTGACTTGCTTTTTTTATCTTTTCATGTCTGCTTTTTTGCAGCGGTCTGGAACCACACTTACGGTATCTCTGAGGTACGCCTGTATTTGAACTGCAAAATGCTACTTTCCTTCCACTCTCCACGTCTCCCAGAACTCTCCCTTGAGGTACGCTCTTGCCAGAGACATACAAGATATGTTGCCAGATAAGTATAGGACATACAGTTAAATTCAATCTTAGATAAACAGCAAAATTCTTTAGTATAAGTATGTCCCAAATATTGCATGAGACATACTAAAGAAGGCATTTGTTGTTCACATAAAATTCAAATTTAACTAGGTGTCCTCTATTTTTATTTGCTAAATCTGGCTATGCTATAAGAAAGGGAATTCTGGGAAATGTAGTTCAGTCTAGCCAAGCTAATACTTACAAACCCATCCCATCATGAATTAGGAGATTCATATCCTGAGACAATATTTGCCACAGGTGCTCTCAACTCCAGATTGTTTAGCTCTGCCAGGGCTATAAGGCAGAATACAATAAAGCACGTCTTTCTAGGTGCTGCCCCTTCAGAAGAAGTGATTGGTAAGGAAGCTTCCCTTCAAAAGAGATTTGGGGACACAGTAGCAATAAACATAAGTTTGCCCAGTAAAAGGTACCCTGTTTCAGGAAAGTTGACTCTCGAAATAGTGGTCCTTACTCAGGGGACCAGGGAACCCACTGCAGTTACCAGCGGAGCTTTTTCAAAAGGATAGATGTCTGGGCCCAACTCCAAGATCTACCGAATAAGAATCTTCAAAGTTGAGAATAAACTATTTTTTTTTTCAAAACCACAATGGGTTGTCTAGGTGTGTACTCTTAATTAAGAACCCTTGCTTTAGAGAATCAATTAGAAGTGAATCACCGATGGATCCTTAATGGTTCATGCCAGGTCACTACATTATGTATTTTCCCTAAGCACTTCAGAAAACCCCTTATAATACTAACTTTAGATATAACTGATCAGCTCTTTAAAATGCCATACCTTTGCATCATGCCTCTGGCTGTTGGTAATGTCTGGGTTTTCATGTTAACATCACCTTGCTGATGTATCTAATCATACACCACTGGCACTCCGGCCATTGGGAATATCTCTGCTATCGCCTTTGTCACTATAAAGGTATTATATACCTGCTGCTCTCTCTCCCTGCTCTGGTTCTTGAAGCTGGAAGCTACGCAGTGCCCTTCTCTGCATCTTTGACAGCCTGCAGAAGATAGGACACAACGAAAATACTCATTACACATCAAATGCACCCAACCTGCATGCACATTCCCTTGTTGCTCCTTCCTTTAGCCTCTTGTCAGTCTTCATTAAGCCTTTCAGAAATCAGAAAATAACAACTAGTATTTATTGAGTGCTTATTATAAATCTGACTCTGTTATAAGATCTTTCTATTACCAACTTAATCTCCAAAATATTTTCATGAGACACATGGCTGAGAAAACAGATGCTCACAGATTAAAGTGCTGGCTCTTCATCACATGACTACTGGTGAAGGAGCCAGGCTGAGACCATATGCCTTCTCTTAACTCCCATGCTAATGTGCTTCCCTGCAGAGCCCGGCATAGGCCAGTATTGTGTCAAGTCACATTCTTAAGACTTCAATAAGAATGAATGTATTAGAATAAAACCTGAAGCCATTATTACAGTCAGCTTCCTCTCCCTGGGTGTAGGATCCTCCTGAGAAAGCATGCCCTCCACCGTATAACAAGGAAAATGATCTATACGTCACATTGCATAGAGGGAGTCATAAATAAAATCATTGGATCATCTAGTCCAACTGGTTCAATGTACGGAAAGATGAAATAATTCCTTTGAGGTCACATGGTCAGAGAGCAGCAGATCTGGAATTAGGACCCTGCAGTTCTAACTCAAGGACCAGTACTTGTCATCCTTCACTGACATCTCTCACTGAGGATTGCCAAGCCCATCCTGTCTGATGACTTGGTCACAATTTGGTTTAAGAATGGACAAGCCAGAGTGCTACACCAGCTCCAAAAGAGCCTAACATCATCCCACAAGGCGATTTCCCCCTTTTCCCTGAAATGATCATTTTTTTTTTTTTTGCTTTTCATTTAGAACCTATTGCCTTAGAGGTTAAGTACAGAAGCACCCAACCATGAACCTAAATAGGGCTGATCCAGAGAGGAAACCTCTGGGAACAGGATGCAGGAGAGCCTCCATATCTCTGCCAGTGAGGAGAGAAATGGGATAGTGTGGTCCTCCTTTGGGTAAACCAGAAAGGGGGATGCAGAGAGGCTTCTGGAATCTTCCTTAGGAACACCAACATGGTGTCCTGGTCCAGCAGACACAATCAGGGAACGTTCAGTCCACTCCAGACCATCCCAGGAATCTAGAGGTATTCAGAGGTTGTGCCCTTGACCTTCCCTACTAATTGCCCTTTACTTTAAAAAGCAATATCCACCGGAAGACAACTGCAGAGACAGACGCCGCTAACTAGAAAACAGACGTAAAAACCAAACAGTGAGATGGGATAGGGAAAGCGGCTGCTTAAGGAGAGAAGCAGAAGGAGCCACGATTCCTCACCATAAACAAATCAGAGAACATTAAATACACGCATGCCCTTGGAAGAGCTGAAGCGATCGCGGTGCATTTATTTTCTCAGTGTTATTCAGCCAGGTTGGAAAACAAAACCCTGAAATTAATGCCAAGATAACAGAGATGCGGGTAGGACTTTTCCCTCTAATAATTATCTTACTATCTGTCCATCTTAGATCAACAAACATGCTATGATTGACAGTTTAAAATGTTTAGGTTAGTCTGAGCTCACATAAACCATTTTAGGTTTTCTAGGACAGGAGAACATTATAAAACAAATAACCTCCTCTCCATCTTCCCACTTTCAAACCTTCATCCCACCTGCCCTCCAAGTCCTTTTTGGAAATATGTCCACGGAGCATTTCGGTCATTGCCAAGGCCATCACTGAGCTGGTGGGTACAAACCATGGGTGAGACCCAACGAATTACGACTGCATGCTTCTAAATGAAAACAGAGAAAATGCTCAGGGAAATCCAAGCATCTCCGGCGAATATGACAAAAGAAAAATAAGTTAATTCTGATAACTCTCACTCTCACTCTCTTGCCTTTTCTTACAAATTCTGGGTCTCCCAGAAGTCGTGATCCTTTGTCATGGAGAATCATTGGGGTAATAAATGAGGAGATAAGTGAGAGGAGACCAACTCTGCTTGGTGAATTCTCAGTGGGGACAGAAGAGAATCACTCCGAAAAAAAAAAAAAATAGAAGTCTTTTGAGAGAATTTCCTTTGGAAATGTGAGAGGGAGTTTGGCTAGTGGGCAGAGTATCTGCACAGAGTGAGAGCTGAGGATTTTAGAAAATCACAAACTGTGGAATAAGTGGAATAAAACTTTATCCATTTTTAATTGATATCAGTAAAGGTAAAAATGTCTTTTCAATGAATGTCAGTTTGGGACTGATGTTTATTTGAATGCAGCACTGTGTAGAAACAGACCGGGAGGTGGCCAGATTTGTGTGGATTGCACATATTTGATCATCTGCTTTGAGTGATCACTCGGCTCATCATTCTTATCATCCTTCACCTTCAACAATACTCTCTTACAAGGTAAAAAGAATGCATTGTGAGAATGCTTACAAGTGCACTACGTGAAGTGTCAAATAATTTAAACACTTAGGGGGTCACATAATAGAAAAAAACGTTGGTATAACAATTTTAAAGCTCAGGTCCTAGAGTTTACAATTGCTAGAAAATATGAGGTAACATCCATTTATTTATTAATTAGAGAAATAGGTTTCAGGTACCTGCTATTTGCCTGGCCCTCTTCTGTGTAATGTGATTACAGTATGGACAAAAGAAACAAAATTCCTTTATTTCTGAAGCTAACTTTCTAATAGAGAGGGATAAACTATCTATAAACAATAAGTACAATGTACAGGTTGTCATTTGGGGGTACGTGCTATGAAAAATATAGTAACTCCACAAAGGGGTTTAGGAACTGACTCGTAATTCAAACAGAACAGCCAAGGAAGGCTTCACTCATTTGAAGGAGTCCAGGGTGTCAGCCATGTGAATATCTGGACAGAAAACATTCCAAGAAGCAGGTGCAAAGGCCCTGAGACAGGCACTGGATAGGTATTCTGGAGTGACCTACAAGTTACAGAATATTTTATAATTTTCAAAGTTTTATTTCTTTATGTATTCCAAAATGGAATAAGAATGCCAACTTCATAGGACTGTTGTAAAATAATTTAAAAGCATGTATGAAAAGTGCTTGGCTTAATAAATTAATAACTAATTAATATGAGTAAGTAAATAATATTCTTCTTGCCATAGTGCTGATTTATCAAGAGACGTGTGCTGTCTCCTGAAGTCAGATCACAGGAGAATGGACTGTACTGGGGTCCAGCCTTGCAGCCAAAAGCCACCATCATGATGGATGCAAATTCAAACTCCGCTTCATCCCTGACAAGATGTATAAACATGGGTAAACTACTCAGCATCTCTAAGCCTCTGCTTCATAATCTGTAAAATGGGGATAATCACATCTATCCTCTGGCATTTTGAGGGTTAAGCAAAACACTGAGAAAAATGGAAAGTAATAATAGTTAAAATGTATTAATGAAATGTTCATCACGAGCCAGGCATAGTGCAAAGTCATTTCCTATATCATTTCATTCCAGCCTCATAAGACTAGGAAGTAATATTATTATATCTATTTTGCATACAAATAGACTAAAGTCTAAATAATGAGCCCATGAATTCGTTGCTAGTAAATTATGGAATCAGGCTTTGAATCCAGCCACCTGAAGACAGAGGTGGTGTTGCTGACCACCAAATTCTAAATCCCCTCCTTGCTGTACCTGGCACATAATTAAAGCTCAATAGATGGCAGCAGCTGTTACTGCTGGTGATATTATGCCATTTAGAAGAGACTCTTCTGGAAGGTGACAAAGCACACATTTAATGTGGTACGGCTGGCAGAGTTAGAGACGGATACACCCATCACCAGGGTTGAACAATGAAAAGATCTGCCAGCTAGACCCATTCGCGATCGTTAAAGCAATGAGTTGCAGATGTGAGTCCTGGGATAAAAAACAGGGAAGACATACAGCTTCCCTCTAGTCCCAGATAGTCTAAAATGGGGAACACCAAGACTTAGAAAAATGTATTGTGAGTTTCCTTGTAATGTAGCTTAAGTCTTTTTTCTTCTCAACAACCCAAAAGACATCTAAGCAGAGCGTTTCCAGGGGCCCCAGCCTTCCTCCCTTAAGCATGAAATAAAAGTCCCAAACCAGCATCTCCATTTCCTCTGATCCCCGGGATTTCTCTCTACCCCACCCGACACCATAGCCCCGCCACACACATGCCATGTGTTTGCTGCCTGTCTTCCTTTTCATCGCTCAAGTAAGTTTGTACAGATGGTTTTCTGAATTGACTTCTTTTTAAATAACTTACATTACAAAGTTGGTTCTTCTCTTCTCCTGCCAACTCTAACTAGGACTGCTTCTGTGTGCTTCCTTAGTAACTCTCGTCCCAGGGGATCTTTCTATGTTCCTCTTGTGCCCATGCATGCACGCACACACACACACACACACATTTACACCAGTTTATTCTGGTAAACTTCTACTTCTGCAGGGGACCAAGAAGAACCCATATTTTGACCTTTATACAGAAGTATCACACCAGTACTTTGAAAATCCTCAGTTTTTTCAAAGGTACAGAGTAAGACTCTTCCCGTGGGCAGAGTTTATTTTGTGGCAATGCCCTACCATATATAAGTAAATCTTGTGCCATATAATAAGTTTTCTAATAAAAAAAATCTACAGAGATGGTGGTATTAGGAGAAAAGTTTTTGTGATGATAGAATAAGACAAAGGATTATAGGTAGGTGCTTATAGCTCTTGGGAATTTTCTGCCGCACCAAAAGATCCCCAGAACTGCTCAGCTCATCTTATAATGGGTTTCCTGGTCTCATTGGACAACTAGACCAATAAAGAGTCAATTCATTGTAGCTAGTACTTATTAAGCATATTACTGTCACATACCTACACACATGCATGCTGTCAGCCCTGGGCAGGACTGTCTGTGAAGACACCCAGCTTCCAATCAGGAGTTTAGGAAGAGAAGACAAACTTAGCTTCAACCATCTCTATATTCTTAACTAAGAGGAGAACAAGAGAAGATGTGGGATTCTCAAGTCTACTGTAAACCCAAAGCACTTTAGGATGCAACAGACCTCAAGAGAGAACTGCACAGATGCCTGGATTGGACTTCACGCTCAGGCGCTGTTACGACAAGCCACTCAAAACCACTCATCTCTGTCGGCCACAAGCATTCCATTCTATTCTGTTCCCTCTTTTAGATACATGCATCGATTTCTATTTCAATTTGGTTTCCCCTCTTACATTCATCTTGCAAACTAAGCTTTGCCAGTCTCTCCTCCCATCCAACCTTTGCAAGTTTTTGTGGACAAATTAATAAACGGTGAACCAATTACCAAAGCAAATGCAATGGCGGTTCCTCAATGGGGTACCTGTATTCAAATAAGATTTTCTTTCTCCAGGGTGGAATTCCTGCCAAACGTCCCTTTTCCCCTCATTTCCCTCCTATTTGAGTAAGGTGAGAAATGGAGAGAAAAGTAGTAGAGTAGGATTTAACACTGTCAGAAGTCAAGACACATTGCTCCTTCATTGTCCCAGGGCTTTCTAAATGGAGTCGGTGCTGCCAGGAATGTTTCCCGTCACCCGGTCTCCTTTCGCCTTCTTGCAGAGTGCATCAAGCAAGGCAGTGAGCTGTGGTTTTCTCAGCCAGGCCAAGGCAAGCAAGCTGGATGCACTCTGAGTGCTGAGAGGCCTCTGGGTCACTTCATAGTATGCAAAGAATCAGAAACTTACGAGGGCATGGATTCATATTTAGAACATATTTAAATGTATAAATAATCCCTCTTGTGATTTCCATGTCTAGTTTTTTAAATGCTTATGTCTAAATCCTATGTGTGGCCAAGATACTCAGGTAAGTGCTAATGTATTATAAATAATTTAGATAAAGTCTTATGTCTACATTCAATTCCACTGGTAAGCTCCTGTCTCATTCAGTAGAATATTCTTCTAGAAAAACATTTGTGTATTTATTTGTATCCCTTTTGTTTGTTTTTACTGCTATTATCTTACTGCATATTGTGTGGGAAGCGTCCAAAGAGATCATAGTCAAATGTATATGGCGCAGGCCTAAAGCTAGAGACTCACACATTAGAGCTAGTGTGATGGTTAATTTTATGTGTCAATTTGACAGGGCCATGCGACGCACAGGTATTTAATCAAGCATTATTTGGGGTGTTTCTGTAAAGGTGTTTTTAGATGAGCTTAACATTTAAATTGGTAGACCGAGTAGGTTGCTCTCCTTGATGTGGTGGGCCTCGTGCAATCAGTTGAAGGCCTGAATAGAACATCTCCCCTACGCTGAGTAAAGGGGAAGCCCTCCTGCCTGACCACTTGGGCTGAAACATCATTTTTTTCCTGCCTTCAGGTTCAACTGAAACACCAGTACTTCCTGGGCTGCAAACCTGCCGGTATTCAGAATGGAACTACACCATCAACTCTCCCGGGCTTCAGGCCTATGGGTTTGGACTCTAACCACACCATTGGTTCTTTTGGGTCTTCAGTTCTTTGAGATATCTCCAAATTATTTTCCACAGGGGTTGCAATCCCCCCAGCAGTGTAAGAGTGTTCCTATCTCTCCACATGCCAGTATTTGTTATTTTGGGACTTTTTGGTAAAGGCCATTCTCACTGGAGTTAGGCAAAAGATAATTTTTTATAATGTTGTACACAACTCTTAATGATTACAAAAAGGAGAACAATTTTTGCATTATAGGAAAAGTCACCATTTTACTAGTTCAAATTTTGGTGGGCATAAAATTAACCATAACATTTTGAAGACATAGCATTTTACATTATATTGTATTTATACAACTTTCATACATATTCCTCATCCTTCTCTAGCACAATATCTGATGCAGTTAATAATGTCACATTTAATAACTATTTACGTGAGTGACTAGAAAGCAATATTGCGTGGTTGTGGAAAACGCAGACTAACTCAGACTGACCTAGGTAAAGTCATGTCTTCACAAATTAATAAGTACAGGGTGTCCCGAAAGTCTCCATACAAAAGAAAAAAATTTTTTTAAATTTTTTAATGAATGTTTTGTAAATAAAGGTATCTTTAGCTACAATTTCCCATTTTCCCTATGTATGGCAACTTCTGGGACACCCTGTACACAGCACTGAGAAAATTACCAAACCTGTTCAAGATTCAGTCTTACCATCTACGAAATGGGCTGACAGCAGTATCATGAGCCCTATAGGAGTCAATACTTGCATGCAGTGCACTCAGCAGTATACCTAGCACTTAATAACTCTTAAATAAATATTACTAATTATTGGGATGATGACCTACAATGTGATCAGAGATAACACTTTCTGACTCTCGCTGCATTCCTGCTAAACAAGAAGGACAACCAGCAGGCAGGGCAAAGTGACATAGGGCAGACTGACCATCACAAAGCACACATTCCTTAAACTTTCCTGGGAGACTCTCAGAAGAGACTGCTGAGGAAACTGAATCATGGACAAGCTCACACATGACTGAAACACTGCAAAGGACATAGGCCTATTTTTCTCATATAGCACATTGGAGCAAAGGAATGTTTGCCCAAATCAGTTGGCATGAGGAACAATAATTCATAAGCCAATGACAACAAGGCAAGGAGGGAGGGATGGGGAAGGAAGGATAAGAATGGGAAAGGGAAGAGAGGGGAGGGGGGAGGGGAGGGGAGGGGAGGGAAGGTCTCTCAACCTCAAACTCCTCAGCTAAGAGATACACCTTTAGATCAAACTATTAGCATTTCATTTTTGCTTTCTTTCTGAACTAAACATTACTGTTCAGTGACCAAGGCAGAAGTTTCCATCACAAGCATATGTTGTATTTGCTGAGTCCTAATCTTCTCATGACTGTTCTTTTCTAACTCGGCATTTACTGTTCCCTCCACTGAATGCTTTTCCCCCAGGCCTTCGGATGGTGGAGATACACTTCCTTCCTTCACTTCCCGCTGGTCTCTGTGCAAACGCTCCTTCATCAGCAATATCCCCTCGCAGCCTCCGCCCTACCGCCCGGCGCCATAGTTCACCCTGGTACTTATTGCCGCCTCTGTGTGCGTGATGTTTGTTTGATTTCATTTGCCTTCACTTCCTGCCCCTCACCACCTGCACCACCACTGGAACGTCAGCTCTGGGAGGGCAGGGCCAGCTTACAGTTTACTGCTATTACACATAAAGCCTCAAAAAATGCCTGGTTTGTGACCAGTACTCAAACATACTGTTCAATATGTCAGTGAAAAGAAAAGAAGGCAGGGAGGTGGACAAGGAAGGAGGAGAGGAGGGAAGGGGAGAGAGGGTCCTTCATCACTTGTAGATCAGCCTATTTAAAAGAATTTCACCTACACACAAGCTGTGTCTCCCTCTTATACGCAGCTATGGTCTCCCTAGTAGATTTGTGAGCTACTTGGTCCTTCACTTTAAAAACTCTGCAAAGCAAGGCAGCAGAAAACCAATGGCTCCACGATGGCTCACATGCATTAGTCTCCACAGTATAAATGGGGAAAAGCAGAGAAATCACAAGTGAATCATTGCTATGACACAGAAAGTCATCACTGCAGCCCAGAATTCATGCCAATCCTGAACGTCTTCCCCATTACTAATCCTTTATACCAGCGTTTCTCAATCTCAAGTGACAGCTACCAGTCATTTGACACTGTGTTAAGCTCTTTGCCAAACACTTTACATATTATAATTTCATTTAATCTTTGGGACAACTCTGAGAAGTCCATGTTATAATCCCATTTTTACAGATGATAGAATAGACTTGGGTCAAGTGGCTCACCCAATTCCACACAACTAATATTAATACATAACAGAACCATGTTGGGAAAAGAGGCTGTCAGACTCCAAATATCCAAACCTCCCAAAACTTCTACTTTATCCTGTCTTCTAATCTTCCAGCTACTACCTCAATCTGTCTTTCAAAGACTTGAGTTCCATAATGATAGAAACATAAAAACTCTACCTTTCTGAAATCGCCATTGATATAGTGGACATGCATGCTGTCATTAACTTTCTGTCAATGACAAAAAAAAAAAAATATGCAGTAGTGCTATAAAAAAATACTTTTGCTTGCTATTTTTTTTTAAAAAGATTGAAAACTACAATTCATCAGTAGTTTAAAAGTATTATAATCCTACTGATTACTGTTTGTTGCCATGGTACCTACAAAACATAAATATAATAAGCAAAAGCAAACATGTTATTATGCTACTGACAGTGGGACTTGTAGGAGATGCTGGGGCCTGCCCTCCATAGGGTGGGGGATACGAAGGCGGAAAGAGGGAATTCTCCGTCATTTTCATGAAAGCTTTTTGTGCCACATAGAGGATATCTGTGTCCCAGTGGATCACACATTGTCAGTCAATAACTGCTATTTAGACCTCACATCATTTCGATTCAATCAAGGAGTCTAATCATTTATTCTAAACATGGTAATAATAATATATACTAGGTACTTTGTCTTATAGTAAAGAAAAATATAATCCAATGAATTTATAAAAACTAGGCAGAGTGCCTAATGAAAAAGGAAGAAGGGAAAGGAAGGAGGATGAATGATAATATATATGTTTATATCTTTTCCTGTCTCATTTGCTTCTATTCCTTAATTTTAAGATGGAAGTTCACTCTATTTACACACTAGGAGTCCAGGACTTAGCGTAATATCATGAAATAATGTTTCAGAGAGAAGTTTAGGTTTTCTTCGCCTAGAAATAATATGAGAGGGATAAAGGGATAAAAGAGTAGAAGGAGAGATGGTATTTGCATTTCCTTATAAGTTTAAATAGCTTTTCTAAAATACCGTGCTTATGGTGGACACTGGGCTTGGTGATTGCACATACACTACTTCATTCGATTTTCACAATGACACTCTGAAAAAAGATATAATAACCATTTGCTGTTGAAGACACTGAGGCTCAGAGAAATTAAAATTAAGTGATTTATCCCAAGGTCACACTGACGTTTCAGTGGCAGAATGTTTGGGCCAGATCCGTGGCTTTCCCTGCTACTTCCTGTGGCCGCAAATGGATATAGCATATGTTATTTCTTAGACAGCATTTTCACGTGCCTTAGCTTTCACGAACTGCAACATTACCAAACTCTCAAAGTTTGCAAGGAACAAAATAATGTAGTAGGCAGTTCTACATTGGAGCATCCTTTAAAGAAACAAACAAGCAAACAAAAAGCCAATCAGCCACCTTAAGGGTCTTCTCAGCTTATAGGTCAGATCAGACCTCTCTAATTGGCCACTTCCTTTCTGTTCGCTAGAGTTCCAAATTGGATTAATATCTTATCTGATCTGTAAGGGCTTTTCCGTCTTTGTGAGCAAACCTATCCGGGTTTTTCCAGCTTAGAGGCTGCCAATCTCTTGGTGAAGTCAAAGCAGTAATTTTCTTATTCTGTTACTAGCTCCACTGGGTTAACTCAGATTAAGAAAAATTATCACCTTGTTTTTAAAGAACTCTGATTTCACAGGGGCCATTGTCCTCTGTCCTCTGAGGTCACAGAATACAGTAGCTATGTGGAAGCAATGGATTAGAAGAGAAAAATGAGATCTCCTTCCTCTTCCTCCTCATTAATATCTCCAACAATCTCTGAGTCCTTGCCAAAAATGTGAGTGAGCTTTCACATGGGTTTTTCAGGCAGGTCTGATGTTTGCTTAAGTTATATGGTAACCTTATCAGTTTGACTTCATACACCCATTGGAGTTCAACTTGATTTTAGGTTTCTGATGTTGACTTGGTAATTTCTAATAGATGTCAAATATTACAAAGGTTCAGATGTGGAGCCAGACATATTCAGGCTGTAAGTTTTTAGAAAGCTGGAACTGACTCTCTTGAGAGATTTCCAGCAAGGATGGGCTAGTGCCTTTTTGCCAAGTTTAGAACCCATTCCAAATTTAAGAGGCTTAGAACTCAGTCTTGGCTTGAATCTTCTGGAAGCTGAGGGGGAGTTCTGTTTTATTTCTCTCTAATTTAGCAAAAGTCTTCTGAGCTTTCTGAATTATGCCCAAGGGAACCACATATAGATATTTAGTTTCTCTGAGAAAACCTCCTTTAAATGACTTACTGTAATTTTTTAATGTTTTTGATCCTACCCACCCCAATACATCTGCATTTCCTACTTTTCATTGTCTTAGTGTGATTAACAGAGACATATATATTCATCAGAGAAAACTCTACCTCTAAGTATACCTTAAGAAATAATTTCTTCTCCCCCTAAAAGTTAGGAGTAAATCACTCCTCTAAAACAAATGATTTGTGCCCACAGTTCATACATTCAAGATAGCAAAGGTTGCTGCTTGGCCCCAGGTAAATTGTGAAAATGCAATTCTACCGAGGCTCCACTCTCCTCCTGTGTATGGAGAAGATGTCATAGCCAGGGCTGACCATATTAATAGAGTGAGTGGGAAAAGCAGGGACTGGCCTATATGGATTGGATAGGACCCATGTAAAAAATACAGGAAAAAGGGAGCTGAAATCAGGAGAACCTGGTTAAAGTCCCAGCTCTTCCACTAACTCACTGTGATCTGTCATTGGCAAGTTATTTAGTTGCTGATCTTGCCTGTAAAAGAGGAAAAACAATACTTGCTTTATTTATCTTGAGGGAAGATCATATACATGAAAGTGCAACATAAAGTAAGCACACAAACAGACAAAATTCTAAGAACTGTAAAAAAATGCTTACCCTACATTCTGTAACCTGCATCCATTTTTAGAGGATATAAAATAGGATCTGCTTAGATAATCCAATGTTGTTATAGTCCTATGACATGATGCAACATTTAAGGAACAAAATAACTGATGACTGTAGGAGGCTCCTTCCCACGTCTGACTCTCTGTATTTCCCCTCTAAAAAGATCTCCTTTCGAACAAAAGAGTCTGGAAAAGACCAATGATGATGACTGTCCCAGACTGGCAGTGAGCGGGGACTCACTCTTCTTATTTGGGAATTGATTAATATTCATGTAGTCCCAACCCTGAAGGGATTGAGCTCCAGCGTTTCATAAAACTGAAGCCATCCATCATCCACAAGGGCACCACGGCAAAATTTCTGAGCGCTATTTCTCAAACTCCATTAGAGAATGTAAGCTCACATCACTTCCCCTCCCCAACCCTTCCCTTCTTTATGAAGTGAGACTATTGTGGATAACCATGGTCTCGTAATGCATTTTTGGCTGGCCCAGGCAATACCATGGCTTCAGAAACTCTCTTTAGTCAAAGTTGGCCAGTGTTCTATTGTTTGCGTCTGGGCCACGGCCAGCAGAGTTCGGACATCTGCCCATTGTGTTGGTTCCTTGGGCGCCAGTGGGCTGAGGCTCATTATTCCTCTGGGAGTTATGCCTCTGTTCCTTGAAAAGGGGAGTGACTCACTAACAACCCTCTATCACATCTGACATTTGTAAGATGAAAATCCCTTCTGAGTTCCAAGTTTAATTTTGTGGGTAAGTTTCTTATTCTGACCAAGCTGATCCATAAAGGTATGGACTGGAGTTGCTCTTTGGTAGGAAATTTGGGAATGCCATTTCTAGACATGCCTAGCATGGTGCCAATCCAAATGGCCTTCCTTCTTCAGCTGCAAAACCAGAAGAGACGAAGAGAGAACAGGCACCCCAAGAAGCAGTGGGGTAATGTTGGCATGGTAGATGAAGTTGGCAAATATCTCAGTCCCCTCAATAACTTTTCCCTTTTCCTATTCCTTCCTTTTAATCCTACTACAACTGATTCCTAGACCTTTGAAAGTCTCAATAAATGTTTCTATTTTGATCCCTCCACTTTTGTCATTAACTCAGAATGGCACATTGGAGAAGTTTATTATCCTAAAGTTCAATTTCTTTGCCTTGAAAATGGGCAATATATTAGCATTTTCCTCACGAGATAGTGAAGACTAAAGGGCTTAGCAGAAGAGCATGGTACATAATAAGTGCTCAGTAAATGCCACAGATAAACATGATGATAGGGGTGGTGTTTGCAAATAGCTTAGCACAGTAGTTAGTATGTAATGATGACGTGATAAGTGATGAGAATTATTGTTAGAATTATTACATTGTTTATTTTTTCTAAGTAAAGGGTGAGAAGAGTCAAGTTGGCTTCTTTGTCAAGGTCTCTTTCCCACTAAGGTCAACACATGGCTTTAGCCAGGCTGGAAACTGAGGCTTACTCTTGAAACGCCATCACCCCTGCTGTTCCATGACCTTGCTCCTCAGCACCCACTGACCAAAGTTTTAGTTCTTTAAGGGGTTCCAACCTAGCCTTTGTGGCTAATAATAGCCCAATAACCTCCAGGAAAACAAAAAGCAGGATATTGGGGTCTTTTGGCCTCTGCATCAAAGAACATCTGGATCCAATTCAGAATCCCTAACTGAAGAAAGAAAGAAAAATGGATGCCCTTCCACTGGTCATGTGTCAGCCTCTGCAGGCTGTGTCTCCACCACCTGCAAGAACACATTCAAATGGCGTATTTTTATTAAGGTAAATCTTCCAGTAGATTATAAGCAATACCCCAGGGAAAAACCAGTCCTATGAGGAACTGGTTGACACTGACCTCCTAGGATGTTGCTGCAAGGTGTGGCCCTTGCGCTGGAAGAGTTCTAGGTTCAAAGCCCTACTCAGACCCTGACCTTGGGCAGCTTTACTTACCTTTTCTGAGCTTCAGATGCCACATTTTACATGAAGAGGGGGCAGGGAACCGTAACATTTGCATAATACTTACTTGGAAGGACTGTTCTGAGATTGACATGAGATCCTGTTTGCTTAACCACTCAGTACCAGCTGTGGTACTTAGTAAGTACTCATATATCAGTAAGTGTTGGTTTCCTTCCCTCCCAGAGTTTTTCGGAGGAGTACACGTGTGTAGAGCAAGGAAAATGGGGGCGAATATTCAGTAAGTGCTCAATAACTGCAACTTCTCTAAAAGGCAGTGAGAAATTCTGAGTGCTGTGCTCCCTGGAAGTGTCACTGTGACAGTGAGAATCCATCACTGCCAGTGCCGTTGTCCCTCTACTTCAGCCTCAGTGACCGCCATGGGCTCCCACAACTCCTCCTTCCTCGTGCACAATTCAATAGCTCTCTTGCCTACCCCTGAGCATCGCAGAAAAGCCCTTGACTACTTCTCCAGGGAGTCTGCAATACAGGCCAGATGCTCTCAACTATGAGGAAGGCTTTTAAGTCTAGTCTTAAAAAAAAAAAAAAGTTCTGTCCTTTGTCTCAGGCCATGATTTCTTCTCTTATTTTGGAAGACGTAATGTCCCGTTCTTCATATATATCATTTTTGCTGAGGGTATTTGTACATCATCAGCTTATATGTCAAATCTTCTGCTCGATTACACCATATAAATTCAGTTCTATATATAAGCTAAAGTGACTACTACTAGTACAGGAATGAAATACATTTTGAATTTTGCAGACAAACAAAACTCGTTTTTCTAACTCAGTATCTCTTTGGATGAAATATTACCCTCAACCTATAAATTAGATTTTAGCATTGTAGGTAAACTGCCTCATTCTGTAGGCAAGAAATGTAAAGAAGTTGCCGTAAAGAATACTTTCTTGCTAATAGAAGGGTCAGGACTTGCACACAGGTGGCCTGTCTCTTAGGCCACTTGTCTTTTCCGTATCTGATGATATCTGACCTGGTAGGGTCACTCAAAGTTTAAACTGCTCTGTGTCATAGGAAAGTCCCTTGGTACATGGGCTCCTGCAGAGAGCTCGTGCTTTCCCTAGACATTGCTCAGTTTAGCATCCATGGACTACTTCCCATTCTTCCTAATTTATCCAGGGGACTTTTTCCCACTCCCTGGAATGATCTGTCTCAACTGTCTACCTGGGGAATTAACTCATCCTCTAATGTCCAACTCAAAGTTCACCTTTTCTTCTGTAACTCTCCACAACTCCCTGAGAAAAATCAATCACTTTGCCACCTGTGTCCTAATAGAACCTTGTATATGTCTCATTTATAGAAAATATTGCATGGAATTATAGCTATTTGTTTTCTTTGTCTCTCCACTAGACTGTGAACTTTTCAAGGTTAAGAATTGTATTTTATCCATTCTCACAATCACAGGTCTCCAAAGAGTTTCTTACACATGGTAAGCCTTAATACCTCTTGTTTTTGTTATTTGTTTTTGGTTTTGTTGGGTTTTTTTGGGTTTTTTTGCTGATAACTTTCATGTTAGTTTCATTAATTGAATAATAATGCACTTACATGGAATATAATTATTTGACTCTGATCAATATTTACAAGTCTGAACTTCTCTGAGTATCTTGTATTTCTAGAAACTAGAGATACTGAAAAGAATAATAATATTTGGCAAACTTTATATGAAGGGCTGGGTAACTTTGTACAAGAAGATTGAAAGAAAGTTTGTGGAATCAGAGCACCAAACAGAATATCTAGGCTGTTCCCCTTTATTCTTTAAGGTAGCTTAACTTATTCATGTTAAAAATTCCAGAATTTTCCACCTTTGATGGAAAAGTAATACAAAAAGAACCCATTTATGGGTTCCTACAAGCTATAGACAGTGGGGGAAGTATGCAATTCAACAGGAAATTCCAGAAACATTCACAAGACATACCAATTTTCCCTGCAAAGTCCTGGTGTGTTTGTGTGTTGTTTCAGGATAATTATTAATAGTTCATTCCTTTCTGAAGAGTGTCTTGGTTTGATCAATTAACTGCTCCCATGCAGTAGGGAAAGCCCACTGAGGGGGAAACTGTATTCAGGGTACTCGGGGCACCTGACCCACGTAGGGAGATGGAATGAAAAGGTTTTCCAAAGGTAAGACCTAGGGTGATAGTTGATGGATGAGAGAAAGTAACTGTGTGAAAGATGAGAAAGAAGTGTAGCAGGGAGCACTAATTCCAAAGGGTGACATATTGAGTCAGAAAGCATAGACAACGTGGGAGAACCAGAGAGAAATTAGGAA
>VBSM01003215.1:4496315-4539777 GCA_008086735.1 Cheirogaleus medius | reverse complement strand
AAAAAAAATCTGAGTCCCAATATATAAAAAAATAAATAAAATAAAATACAGTAGGATCCTGAAGTTCAAAGGAGAAAGTTGCAAAGGATGATATTAGGTAGATGAGTAGTTGCCAGATTATAAGAGCTCTGACAATTTACAGCAATCTACTTTAAGGGCAATGGAAAGCCAAGGAAGGTGTCTATGTATTGAGGGTAGGCAGAGGCAGAATGTGCCATGGAGGTAGAGGAGCTGGAGACCTAGAGAACAGAGGGCCTGTTTTACTTGGAAAGCCCTTGAGAAACTGTTGATTTTTACAACCAACTAATATCACTTTCTTTACGGAATTCCTCTCCCAGCCCACAGACGTGATACTGCTAAGAACGTCAAAGCATGCAACATCCATTTCGCCCCTGAGTTTACATTTCAGCAGAACAATTGCAGAATGAATCATTGCATGCACAGGTTGTTGGTTATGCCTGGTTTACAGCCTGTTTTCAAAGCTCCTTTCCACTTTGCGTTCCAGGCTGAGTTTGCAGAAATTTATGTGGAGATTTCTTATTCTCCTTGAAAAATATAAAATCTTTCATCAGAGTATTTTCCTCACTCGATGAGGCAATGCTGAGCCTCCTTGCTGTTATCCCCACAGGGCCTTTTCTACCTCCGTCAAAGCTATCATTTTTATTTAAGAAAGAGAGTAGTTGAGAATGGAGAAATTAGTCCCCGACATGTTCTAAAAGGTGGAACGGAAGCTGAAAGCAGCCCTTTGAAATCAGTAGAAAGTGAGAGAGAAATCACTAACTCTATGAGACAAAGATCTGTGCTGTAAAATGGGGAACTGATTTTTGGAGGATGCAATTTCTCAAAATCTCCTACTTCTAAGACTCAACCTGCATTTTTCCTAGGTCTGGAGAATGAGTAGTTGCCCACAGGGATGACAGTACTCAATGTTGGGAAGAAAATAAACTTTGTTAAGGAAAAACTTTGATCAAGGATGCATCATAAATCCAAAGAGGAAAGTGATACCCAGTTTACAAAGAGGGAGTTTTGTGAGGAAAGGAATATGGAGGATGAGCTAGTAGTTGTAGAATACTATAGGGCATGAGAGCTATACTATCTGAGTTTAAATCAGGATCTTCAATTTATATGCTGTGTGAACTTGAGGAAGTGTCTTAAGTTCCCTGAGCCTGTTTCCTCCTCTATAAAATGGGGATAATAATAATACCTCATAAGCTTGTTATTAAGATTAAATGTGTTAATATTTCTAAAAGCATTTAGAGTAATGCCTGACACAGAGTGCTTGTTAACAACAATAATAGATCGATTATTGCTGCTCCAGTATGATGTATTCCACCCTAAAGTCTCTGTAAATTCAGAGATTCCATTTCTATAAAATGATTTAGTCCCTTGTCATGTCCCTTCCATCTGTTTTAATTCTTCCTAAAACCTAATAACATCAGTAACTCCTAGAGCAAAATTTATAAATTCAAAATTTATGAGCAAAAGAATTCCCAATATTCTTTCCAAATCTCCAGTGATACACCTACACATACACCAAGTCCCTCGGGGATAAGAACATTTGCCAAGTGGTGACCGTAAGGCCAAGGCATTATAGGGATGGACGCAGCTGAGCAAGGGCAGAGTTTACTTTATCTTAATCTCTCTTTGTCTCAATTTAGGGAAAAAAAGGAAAGGTCCCAGCTTCCAGACAGCCATGAAAACAAAATAAACAGGCATGTAAATGAGATATGTTTTGGATATGGGTTTGTATATATTGGCAGGAAGAGCAGTGAAACTTATGACTCTACTTTTTTATTCTTTTTTCTCTCTTCTGTCCCTCTTGGTGCCAAAGGAGTTATTTTTAAAAGCATGGGTTCGTGTTTTTGATCATAATGTTATGGCAAAAGGGGAGATGACCTTTACATTTAGTTAGTAGCTGTTATACAATCAGGAAGCTCCAAATGACTAGCACTTTATGTTTGGTCACCAATAATTTGGGTATTCCATAGTTTTTTGTTTCCTCTCACAATTAAACAGCACTTACCAAACCTGAACATGTTAAAATAGTAATTTATTTCTTATTTCATTAACAGATTATTTATTCCCTACCAAGTTCTGCCAGAGCATCTTGCAAGGCCTAACCTGGTATGGAATCATATACAGAGATAAGTGAGCGTGCTAAATCTTTACCAAAGCACGCAGGTGTTAATCCAACTTTGTGCATCAGGATTGAGAGAGGATACAACAGCTGGAAGTGTTTCTATGTAAAACCTATAGAATAAAGAGAGATCCAATAGAAGCAGCCCATGAGATATAGTCCCACTTAACTAAAAGACCTGGTGGGCTTTTAACTCAAGAGCATCCCATCAACAGAGGCAATTGGACCGTCATGATTCATATAATGCTCTAATTCTTTGGAATTGAAATTCTCATTTTTAATCATTCTTTGGGGGCTATCAAGTTCTGGGCTAGCTCCTAGAAGGAAGAATGATACAGTCCTGGCAAACAAAAATAAAATGCTAATTTTACATGTTTTATGCACTAATGTTTTTCCTGGGAAAAGGGGAAAATAAAATTGCTTCTGTGGCCTAATATTTTTTCAGCCCTTACCTTAGAGACCAGTGAAAGTATTGTTTACATCACTCCAAATTTTTGACAGAAAACTGAAAAATTCAGTGAATATTCCACGTATTTTTCTTTGCACAGAATTAAACAACTTGGAAAAAGCTTCCCAAGCCAGTAACTGAATTTCTCTATATTTCTTTTTGGAAATTTAATGATGATGGTCTAAAATTGTCTATTAAAATATACTCATATAAAAAATATACCAAAGGAAAAAAATGTGTACTTATGTTTATTTGATCTTTGCTATAGTCAGGATGTTTATCCCCTCCAAATCTCATGTTGAAATTTGATCCCCAGTGTTGGAAGTGGGTCATAATGGGAGGTATTGGGGTCAGAGGGTAGACCTTTCATGAATAGACTAGTGCCCTTGCTGGTGGGGGGGCTGGTGAATGAGTTCTCACGCTTATTAGTTTCTAGGAGAGTGGGTTGTTCAAAAGACCCCAGCATCTCCCTTCTCTTTCTCTTCCTTCCTCTCTTTCCATGTGATCTCTGCACACACTGGCTCCCTTTCACTTCCACCATGAGTGGAAGCTTCCCGAGGCCTTCCCCAGAAGCAGATGCTGGTGACAGGCTTCTTGTACAACAGCCTGCAGAACCATGAGACAAATAAACCTCTTTTCTTTATAAATTACCTAACCTCAGGTATTCCTTTATAGCAACGCTAAACAGACTAAGGCAATCTTCATTGCTAACTTTTTTTTGTTAAACAAACTTAACTTCTGAATTCCCACATCTCTGATCCAAGAATAGTATTCTGCAGGGAGAATTGTATTTAACAAAATTGGTACCAAATTAAAGTTGTTTCAGCCAAAAGAACTAAATAATTCTTATATTTCTCAATGGGAGGGTGGAGTAATAAGATCTCATCATATTCCTGTAGAAAGAGAGTGAAGCTTAAATGAAGGGTTTCTAAGGGTGTCTAAGTTTTATTTCTTCATTTACATCAACAGAAAGATGATGAAAGAGTTTACAAGCTGCATCAGGGTAATCAGTGGTAGCTGAAGAAATATTGAATATCAGTGGCTAAGCCCAACTAAGATTTTTTTCTCACACTTGCAAGGTCTACTGTAGATGGTCTTAGACAGCTCTCCTTCAAGTAAGGGGCCCAGATGGCTCTGCTGTCTTGAGGTCCTTTGCTTCAGCTGCACTGATGGTGGAAAAGGAGAGAGAGAGGAGTTGGAAGAGAAAGAGAGAAAGAAAGGAAGGTCATGTAGAACAGTCTTGAAGAAAGTAATAGACATTTAAGTTGGTTTAATTTACACTGTCTGACTACAAGTCATGACCTCTGAACCTTGCTGGCTTTAGTATTTTATCTACAACCTGTCATACAATTGCTAGATCATTAGAAATCATATACACTCCTCTAAAAAGGTAAAGAATTAGACCAGCGAACAGGCCAAGATACAACTGCCAAAGCCTTATTTTATTGGTGAAAAGTTAGAATAAATCATTTGTAGAAAGAGAAACAATCACAGTTCGAGCAAATGGTAAAGCACTCTCTCTTTAAATGTCTCTCTACACTCTTCAAACACCTAAGATTGGCATGGCTTTCTTAAGTGACCCTTCTGATATGATGAAGTGATGGGGTCTTAATCATCTCCTATGAGAGTCAGAGCTTTTCCTACAGTGTACCTGGCTTATTTTAAAAGGTAACCTTGTCTTTTCACATCTCCCTGGAAATATTTGTGCATTTTGAGTAAAGAGAAACATTGGGAAACTTTGGGAAATATAGATTTAAAAACTCAGGTAAATACTGACAATATTTAGCAACTGGTAAGCACACGCATCTACCAATCAGAATGGTTGCTGACCCTAGAGCAGGATCCTGAACCATCCTATGGCAACAGGTATTGAGTCTTTAGTTTCTGGGCCAAGGGCAGGACAAGGACTCTAAAGGAGTCACCGGCCAGGGTGGTGGTAGGGAGGGGACAGTTCCAAGACATAGGTAGCATTTATGATTTACTAATATGGATGCTTTCCCAATATTCTATCAAGGTATGTAGTCATACTGGAGCCCACCAACTAATCTAATCTAAGTCCACCATAAGACTCTAGCTTCAAATTTTCTAAACCATCAGGGATTATACTCTAGAATTTGAGAAGGTTTCATTTCCATTATATATTAGCTTCTGATAAAATTTCTAATACTCTTTTTAAACTTCTTAGTTTCTTATAAAATGATTACTTATCATCTTGCTCTGAAATTAACTGCTATATTCTCTTTTGTGTTTGCTTATTAAATCACCTGCCTACCCAGGTCTTTTTGTTGTTGTTTACCTCCCTTTAGAGTTTTTTTTACCTCCCCTTTGGGAGTCTTGGATCAGGAGCAGGTGGTTGGATTTTATGTTGGAATCCATCACATTTACAATATTTTTATCATGCTTTTGTCATTTAGTCTCGTGCTTCTTATTTTGACCCTTTTTGATGGTTTTATCAGTTTCCCTAACCTCTAAGCCCACCCTCCAAAAGATGATAATTTTGTATATCTTTATTTTCTGCACCTACCAATTCACCAGGAGCAAGCACATCCGTAGCCCCCTGTATCAGTGCCAGTCCTCTGGGAAGCAGACACCAAGATGGAACTTGAAGTGCAAAAGATTGATTGGGTAAAAGACAAAGGGGAAACAAAGCCATGGAAAGCATCTGAGCACAGGTCTGACACCTGGAAAAGGAAAGGGGGATGAAGGGCTGGGTGGGCAGAGCTCGGGTGGGACTGCAGTGCAGCTGTAAGAACATCTCAGTCAGCCAGTGGGAAGCCCTGGGACAGAGAGGCGCAAATGGGGCAGAAATGGCCCGACTGGAGGAGCACAGTCTTCCAGCTGTGCTCAGTCAGCTGGGACAGTCCAGGGAGGGTACGGCTTCATGGAACTGCTGTGACAGATCCCAAAGACACATGTGCACACCAAGGACATTCCCAAAATTTATTTGCCACAATTCATTTATTTTACACTTTAAAAGTATTCAGTTTGGATTTTGCATCTTTCCATACATATATACACACATGCATATATATTAATTATACCTTCTTATCCTTACTGAATGAAACATATATACGTGTGTATGTGTGTGTGTACACACATCCCATTCAATGAGAATCTACTGAGCTCCTGCTCTCATCTGTAATCAGACAATAGAAACAGTTGGTTTCAATTCCCATGTCCAGCCTTTATACTATCTTTTCCTACCAAGTTCACTTACTTCTAATATTCCTAGAGTAGATCTAAGCCGTTCCATAAAAAATTCATCAAATAGTTTATTCACTTACTTCTAATATTCCTAGAGTAGATCTAAGCAGTTTTATAAAAAAATTCATCAAATAGTTTATATCCTCTGCATTTTTACATCTGGGAAAATCTTTCTGTTGCTTTTGCTCATGAGTCACGGTATGAAATACTTGAATATCGCCTATTACCACTTCAAACTTTCTAGGAATTCCAGAATTACGTCTTAGTGTTAAGTGTGACTAAGGAGGACGAGCTTATTTTTGTTCCTGTGTACATAATCTAAGTTTTGTTTGAACATTTAGAGAATTTTTTTTAAATCATTGAAATACAAACATTCTGTTAGTGTACATTAGTGTGTAAGCCCTGCTCTTTTTGTTGTGTTTTCCAAATCAATCTTACCAGAATATTTAATAGTCTATATTTATAGATTTGAACTCCTTTTTTAAAAACAGAAATCATTCCTTTTATATTTCCAATAATCTCAAAATCACTTCTGTGCTCATTGTCTGGTTCCACTGCTTACATACAAAGCATTGGAGCTGCTGCTTTGTCTCTGAAAATACACTTCAAATAAACACTCTGTGCTTTCCAGTGTCAGTGCGTATAGGTTAAAATATTCCAAGAGCTGCTTTTCTAGCCATACTGCTAGATCCTACTTTTAAAGAATCATCTTAAAATTTGCCACCCCATTCCTTTACTTGTATTCCCCACCCAAGCACTCATGTGAGAAGCAGAAAGAGGTCTCTTAATCATCTGTATTTTATTAAGTGTCTAATATACTACAGGGGGAAGCCAACTCTCTGTTTTCCCAACATTTCAGCTGAGTATCAGAATTTGGGGCCAAACAAATTACAGCAAACCATTTTCTAATAGAAAAAAAAAAAAAACCCTCAAGAGTTCCATAATGTCCTAAACAGAGCAAGCAAACCTTGGGTGTTTAGAGTACTTTATCCCAAAGACTCTCCCACCATAAACCAAGTGCAACTCAATTTATCTCCAAAAAGAAGAAAGGGTGAGTCAATGTGGCTGTAATTTGAACTTTACAGTTCCAGGGAGTCTCCCCTTTTTCCAACCTGAGACCTAGACCACGAAGCTATCCCCCTTAGCAGATTTATTTGCCTCTTTTATTTCCTTGGTTAAAAATGTCTGAGTCACCATAAATCAAACACTGCAAGAATCTTCCCTTTTAAAAGAGCACTAAAACTGCATTGACTGATTTGGTAGGATGTTGGAAACTCTGTTTTGTCTTTGAAAATTACGAAGGACTTTGTTTGGTTCTTGGAATATCAATGAAGGAGATTACAAAGGTATTATCATCTTCAACATCTCAGCCTGAAAGAGCTCACTGTTGCCACTTATCTGTTCTTAAATGGACCTTTCTGGCTGCTCCCAAAAGTGTATCAAGACACCTGAAAAGACCAAACAGCCAGGGCTTTACTTACAGCATATATAACCAGACTAGAACACAACAAGACCAGTACTTCCTGTATTGAGGACAGCATTCATGCATAAGATGAACAAGACCTGGGCCCTTCGGGACAATCTAAATATTCTTCTATCATAACAATAATGAAGGGGAAGAAGAAGAAAAGAAGCAGTAGAAGGGAAGTATTATCTTCCCATTTTACAGATGATGAAACTGAGGCATTGAGAGATAAAGGAACATACCTTAGGTCACAACACTTATAACCATCAAGACCAAAATTCGAAGGCTTTAGTTGAGTAAGTGCACAACCACAACCTCCATGCTCTACCGTCTCAGCAGAAGACTGAACAAATAAATTAAAAAGGAATTCGATGTAACTGCATTTGTCCCTTGATTCAGTTGGAGTCACAGTCACAGCCATGATCCAAATGTTCTACCCTGTGGACTTGAGCCTTTCCCTTTTAAACCTCTCTCTGTTACTTTTGAGGGTAATGGGTATTTGTCATGTGCTGATGAACAATTTTTCTTGTTCCTCAGATTCTGATATAACCTCTGTTTACCATATAGCTGACAGGTGCGGGATGCAGAGCCAGATACACTACGTGTGTGTACTTTGTTGAAGAAAATGATACGATAGTACTAGCTGTTGGAAAGTTCATTCGTTCCATACATGGAACAAAATTCTAACATATGAAAAGCATGCTATTGACACAAATAAAATGCCATTTGACATCTCAGAAACACACAGCCTGGGGAGAAGCAGGAACCTTAATAACAATATTACAGTACAAACTCAGTGCACTAAGATGATCATATATTCTGTATCACCAGGGACAGTCCCGGGTCTTGTCTGCTGTTGTGATGTCATTACTAATAAGCACCAACTCTCACTCTCAGGGACTCCCCCATTTGGATGGTAAGTTATATGGACAACCTGGCAATCAGAGAAGCACATTCAAAGTATCATGGGCTCCAGGGGAGAATGGGGAGAGGCCCCTCCTGCCCTGCTGCCTCCTCCGTCCTGATCGTCCACAGAACTCAGAGATCCTAAAGTCCACCGACTGCAGCATCCTTAAAACTTCTCAACTCAACTTTGTCCGATATGCCATGAAAAACATCCTTTTTCCTATAGTAATTAGAGGGGGGAAAAGCTTAATTGTGAGAATCAAGCCAGTCTCCAATGGCTATGATTTTAGGAAAGACTGAGGGTGAAATGCTACAGGGTGAAAAGATATGATCATGATCAATTTTCTCTGCCCAACCTCTTGGTGAAGAGGTTGTAAAGATAGTAACAGAAAAGAGATCTAGCCCCAAATCCCTCAGTTATATATACACATATTAGATATATGGTATTAGATATAAATACACATATGTACATACATACATACATATATATTTGCATGCATGTACTAATACATATTGGTAAAATCAGGGGGTCTTTTATTTTCCCCCGTATCAACAGCACCCAAAACTATTAAAATGAAGTAAAGATAGTGCTGAGACTAAAGTTGAGTTCTCTGCCAGAGTTAAAAAACGAGTGCATGGGAAGATCCCCAGTGGGAGATGTGGAAGATGGGGATGGGGGTGGATCCCACAGGCTGGACAGGAAAATAATAACGGATACTGAGATTTGTTTCTCTCTGAAAAACAGGACACCAGTGATACAGAGATATAATACCCCACGATATTTTATTTTCAAAACAAAGCATAACCCAACTCCCGCTCCCTAAGGAGAGCCCTACTTCCCAGCGCCAGGTCTGCATCGGGAGCCCTGGCATTTCCTCTTTAGCAGGGAGCACGGCCAGCACAACAATCCCGCTGTGATTGGGAGCTCAGCACAGTGGTTAATTAAGGCTGCATCTTTTATTCTCCCGGGCAATTCAGCACAGCTTGAATGAGCCCCAGAGCCAGTCTGTGGTGGGAATGTCTCCCTGGGCAGTGGGAGAATCCAGTCTTAGGGGCTGTCTCATCAACATAACAATAGCCCCAGGATGCACTTGGACTGACGTAAGGGCCAGAGTTAGGGAAGGGGCATGAAAGCCTTGTTGCAGAAGCCTGGAGCGTTTGCAGCTGACTGGGGCTATTTCAGTGCATGAAATTCCTTCCCTCTTTCTTCCTTTTATAAGAGATGTTTGCTAATTGGTAGAGCTCAGAAAACAATATACCATTAAGAATCCCTTTCCTTCCTCCCACCCCCCACTCTCTCATTTTTTTAAAGTCCCTGCTTTCTTGCTTCACTGGAAGTCTCAACTTTTGTTCTGTGGTGCGCACAAAGTCTTAATTTTTCTTTCTTTTTAAGGGGGAACTTATAAACAACAATTTACTAAAAGAGACTCTGCAACTGATTCTTCTGTTATCGGGGTTTACTGGACACATGCCCTCTGCCCCTTCAAGAATCTTGGCTGTGGCCCTGCTAGAACTCTTGTTTTTGCCTCACTCGCTCTACATTGATACAAAACATTTTGGAAAAGTGAGTCATGGAAAATTAGTCTGAATTTGTATTTTATATTTTCCTTTTTTTTTTCCTTCATCACAAGAACCTATTTAAAGCTGGAGTGATTGAATCATTAAAGGTGACAAGGTAATGGCCAAACTGCAGACAGCATGAGGAACTGAGAGTCTGGGATGGACACTGATTGGCTTTGCCACAGAGCCACAGACTCAGCAAGCGATCTGGGCAAGGCATTGTCCTCTCCTGCCTGTGTCTCAATTTGCTTATCTGTCCAAAGGGAGAGGGGAACTGAATGATTTCTAAGGTCCCTCTGTTACCACTTGTACCCAGGGCCACATGAGAAGAACAATGACAAGTGGTTTGAGGAAAAGGAAAGAGGAGTTTATTAATTTGCTGGCAAATGAGGAGGATAGAGACTCTGGTCTTAAAATGCCATCATCCTCATCATAAGCAGAAATACAGAACTTTTAAAGAGAGGGTTCCAGTTTCAGGCTGTTGCTGTTTAACTGTAGTTGATGATTCTGATCTGTCCCATCTCCAGCACAGACAATCTCTCATGAGACTTCCCAGACCTCTGCCTGGACAAACCTCTGCCTGGACAATTTCATTGAGCCATCTCCCATGGGACAAAGGACAAAGGACACTTCCCTGCCCCTCATGCCTACTGGCCGGAGACAAGGGTGCAGGTTTTAATTCCCAAAAAGAATGGGGGAGATTTTAAAAGACAGAAAACATTTTTACCCTTTTGCAGGCTGTTCCCTGTTATAGCTCCTGTGCTTTCACCTTATAACTACTTGCAATGGGCCATATTTTCTTAATTGATGTGGGCCATAAGCTCTGATAATACCAGAAAATACGTGGTGTGTTCATTCTCTACAGCACAAGATGTTCATATTCCCTTTAGAGTTTTAAAATCAATGCTCTTAATGATTCTGGGTGATATTTCCATGTGAAGCAGACTTTGCTCTATAACTGCAAGAGATACTGTGCACTGATTCTGACACATCTCATGCCAGGACTCACCTGAGAGGTGAGCAGCTGATTCACAGAAATAAGAGCAGCATCACTGTAGGATAATGTCCTCTACTTCCCAGAGCACACGGGGTCCTGAGAACAAGGCAGCTCTGCATGCGGGTCTCTATTTCCTCTTCTGCCTCATCGCTGCCCTTTTTCTGCACCTACAGGACCACTGGGGAGACTTGAGGGTTTCATGTGAGCAGGTTGAAGAGGCTCAGGATACATCTCTGCCTGCATTCTAATAAGCCACTTTCCACTCCCAGTCTTTCCCGTGTACCCTTTGTCTATGAATCTTGTCATATTGGGAGCATCCTTAGCTCAGCTTTGTTCCTTAATTCCGTATGTATTAAATGCATGTCAGAGCAACATGAGTTACTGCCACTAGTTCTCTCACCCAGGCATAGGATTTCGTAAAGGCAAATCATTTTTTTAAGTGGTTGAGTGGTCTAAGTTGATTTTTGAAATCACAATCTGTATCACTCCAGCTTCCTTCTTACCACTTCCATCCAACGAGGTGAGTTGATGATCACTTAAAATATGACACCATCTTTCCCCCAGGAAGAATTTTATTTTTTTAGAGACCACAGTCATTCAGAGGACAGGGAGGGCTTGAGGGTGTGGTTCTTCCGGAAGTCCGTGAGACTGTGACATTGTATGTACTTTGATAATCTATATGTGTACATATTATTGGGGACAGTGCCCAGGACTTTTATTGGGCTAACATAGCTGGTAAGAATCTTTGTCTTAAAATTAAACATTGAAAGGTTGAACTTGCTCAGGGGAATGTGAAGATAGAGAAACCCTAGGTTTATATCAGTTGTTATCTCTTCTTTCTGCTGCTGAAATATATGCTGTGACATCTCTCAAGATGATCCTCTGAAATTCCTGGTAATTACTTTCAGAACTGACTTTAATTCTTCATCCTGTTACTTTCTGAGATTTAACAAAAGGGAAAAAATAGAATCTCAGCAGCTATAATATCTACAGCTTCTTACATAAAATGTAACATCTTAGCCACACACACAAAAACAGGACACTGTCACCAAATAACTTCAGTTCTGGGGTTATTTCAGGTGAGCCAGGAGTTTGACCTTGCTGTTCCCATCTTCTTCCACAGCAGCAAAATGTCAGCAGATTCCCACTCTCCCCTTAGCAAAGATCCTGGCTACAGTATCCAGATGAAAAGCCTCTTTGAACTTGGTAGGAGTCCATTTTATTATCATTATTATAAAACCTTAGAAAAGAATTCAGCTTGCTTGATATTCTTCTCAGGCCCAAGTCTACGGCTGAGTAAAGGGATATAAGACCAGCATCTTTTTAGAGGTGCCAGATTTGTCATCAGATTTTTTTCTTGGTGAGGAAATACACATACACACACACACACATACACACACACACACAGAGGCACACATACTCATATACATGTGCACACACAAATATGCATGCATACACACACGTATACACACAGGCACTCACACACACGTGTGTGTGTGCACATATGCACACTCACACACACATCCAGACAGCCACAGTTGTCTTCTCAAAAGAGAAAGAGACTGTCCCTGTAGTTTAGACTGTTCGCAGCTGGGAGCACAATATGGGGAAATGAAGACTGCACATCCCCTCCCCCTGAAGCAGCCAAAGACATCTTTGTCCAACCCAGGTGTTGGCTGCATCCTCTTCACTAACATCCTGTCTTGAATTATTCAGACTCATTCATTATGTATCCCACATAGACACAATTAAATCGTTAACTTTCCCATCAAGGGAGCAGCAAAGCCTCCAGGAACCGCCGGGACAGTAGCATTCCTCCCCAGCTGAGAGCCGCCTGGTGGAGCCCATGCAAAGGGGAATATTTTGCAAAGAGGCACTGGGCTGGGGGAACTCTGCCCTGAAAGTCAGGACCCCACTATCCTGCCAAGCACATCAGCTGCACAAGCACCTCTCATGGATGTTTCCAAGGGGACTGGGGGTGCTAAGGAAATACTGAGCAATTCAAATTTAGTTCAGGGGGCTGCTCAAATTCCCTGAGGGTTTCGAAACTGCAGACAGTGTCCAGGTCAGACAACATGCTGATCTTCCTTAAACTCTTCAGGTATTTTATTTTTATGATGAGTGTGCATTTGGATCCACTAAATAGGAAGCTATGGATGGAGACTCCAAATCTCTGCCAAAGAAACTCTGGGGAGGTCAGCAAATTCTCAGTCTTGTATCTTCTTGAAACCCAATAAGGAGGTAGAACTAAAAGCCTGTTAACTCAAAAAATTGTGCTTCTATAGTCCTCTTCCCTCCCATGGGTCTTAGCAAAAAGTGGCTTATACAGAAGGAATCATTGTGAGATGGGTCAGGACATCTCTAAGCAAATTAAGCAATAAAATTACACCCAAGTTAGGGTGGCAGGGGGAGAGTTGGAGCGAGTGTTCCATCTCTTTTGTGTATCTCTTTTCTGCCACCAGGTACCCAGAACTTCGTGTGCTAGAGAGCTCCTGCCAGCTCCACGCAACAACTGAATCAATTATTTGCCACTATCTGCCCCAGTTGAGAACTGACCAGGGGCAATTTGGACACAATTCTTAGGTTCTTTGTGATAGATAAAGGCAGCCATCAAGAAGTTCACAATGGGAGAGGTTTAATTATTCTCCCCACATTCTCATTAACCAGTTTTCATCAAACCAAGCATCAGACCAAATCTGTCTCACCCATAGATACAAATGCACATATTTATTAATTAGCAAGTAGGTACCAGAAAAGCTTTCAGGAACTACTCCGGCTGTTCAAGGAAGACTCCACGCTCTGTCCTTTCTGTGAAAGTTTACTCAAGGTAGACATGATAATAGCCCATGGTCAGAACTCAGTTTTCCTTATAGTTGGTCTCAAGTAACCAGAAATCCTCTAAGCTCATGGTTTCAACTAGGCAATTTTGCCCGCCCTACTCCCACCCCCCAGAGGATGTTTGGCAATGTCTGTAGACATGTTTGGTTGACAAAACAAGAAAGGGAGAGGTGAGGATGCTGCAGTATCTGGTAAGTAGAGAAGAAAGATATTACTAAACATCTTAACAATGCACAGGACAGCCCCCATGACAAAGAATTATCTGGCCCCAAATGCCAATAGTGCCAATTTTGAGAAACTCTGCTCAAAGCCAATGACAGGACACAAGGCCTTTAAGATATCTGTCCTTGGTTGTCAACCCCCATGTGAAGGCCCCTGCCAGATTCTGATGCCCTGCAACCAAAGGGGTGGAGAGATCTTTAAAATGCTTTAGCCAATTCGCATCCCTCAAATGCTCTAAATCAACATCCCTTTCTAACATCCCTTGTGCTGATTGGCGAACTACTAATTGACAAACTGGTAATCAGCAAAAGGCTGGCGTTGAATGGAGATTTGTGTGACAGACATGCTTACGATAGAGACATCTGGAGTTTGTTTTTTCTGATAATATCCCCAGCCAACCATCCCCTGGGTGTGTCCCTCTGACTACAACAATGGTACAAATGACATAAGCTCAGCTCACACACACAGGATATCAAAACCTATGCTGGAATATTGTGAAGCATATTATAAACATCTCATAGCAGCCCCTCAGTAAATACGTGCCAAATGACCAAATAATGGATGAGGACTCAAGCTTAGCTAGTTTTGGTATCTTGTTTATGGCTGTGCTAGTTAGTGGCAAATCAGAGACAAATCCAGGCCAATCTACTCTGAGAAGGGTCCCTGAGGCATCTCCTTGGATGCAGATAAAACCCAATAAATCCCTAAAAGTTATTTACAGCTAGAATATAACTTTGGGCTGACTTTTTTTTTTTTTAATACTCCAATGGTCTTAAAATCCTTTCACTAAAAATTATGGGTAACTATCAATTGCTGAAATAAATTTTTCACAGACAAATGAAATCTTTAGCTAAAACTAAAGCCTCATTTTATATAATAATTTCAACAACTTTTCGCTTCAAACTTTAACAAAAACTTCTAAGTGGCTATCTACAGAGTTTATGCTCCCTTGCTCTCTCTCTCTCTCTCTTTTTTTTTTTTTTTTACTTTTTATCTTTCCTATAGATGCCAACAAAGGATGGCATTCTCAGCAAAACAACACAGAAAAGATACATGTGTAAGCTCCTGAAAACGCATAAGCTTCATTATATTGGTATATGTGTGAACAAAAAGAGGAGAACATGTCCTGTATAGAGAAATAGAAGATCAGGTTGATTATGGGGGCGTTTTTCCAGTACCCTCTTAGGATGCATTATAACGTGGTAGGGCCAGAATTGAGGACCCGGACTCTTCAAGGGGTGGCCCATATTATTCAGGGCACCTGGAGACATGGAGAGTTATCATCTAAGGTTACCGTATCATTTGCCCCTATCCAAACGGGACACTTGTGAGAGTGAAAGGATGCTATTAATATTTATAATTATGCTGGAACATCAAGGATAAAACAGGTAAATTGGGACTTGTGGTCACTTTATTGCCCCAATTCTAAATCCACAGTTCCTGAAGGGAAGTAAGTGAGAGGAGTTCGTTAAAAATAAATGCAAACTCCCCAAACAAAGGGCAGAGGCAGAATTCAGAAGCAGACACTGGATGAATGGAGAACTGCAGGGAAAAGCCTTTGGGAAAACAGGAACAGAACAGAAGGCACTGTTGCAAATGCCACTCGCATCTGACATGTGCCTTGAATCCACCTAAATGCACAAGGATCAGGAAAACATCATCAAGGCCGGTGGATAAACAAATGACTCCAATATCAGTCACTAGCCCTATCCATACCTGGATTAACTTTCTACTGTTTGCTTTCATTCTTTCCCTCTAATGATCATGGTAATCAGGAAAAAAAAGAAATGTTGGTTGTGAAGAGAGAAGGGAGATAAATTGATTCACAGAAAATACAATTTTTGCAATTGAGCCTTACAAGACTAAATTGAATGAGTTGGCATCAAACCAGGACCTTAGAGAAACGAGGAGGATGGAGCTAAAACAAACAGGGGACTGGGTTGGAATTGGGCTCAGCATCACACTGAAGTCTGTTACACCACGACACAAAGTCAACAGAACGGACAGACATAAACTTTGAGTGGCATTACCCTACAGTGGTCTTAAATGCCATCTTTGGTGCCAGAAGGCCTGGTTCAAATCCTAGCTCTGTGATATTAGACCCAAGAATTTACACTCCCTGAGGTCAGGGGGTTGTGCATGTTTGTTTACGAAGGCATCCCAATTGCCTAGAACAGTACCTACCTGGCAGATCATAGGTGTACAATAAAAAAAAAATCTGTTAGATGAACAATTGGACTAATAACCTCTGGACTTCAGTTTCCACATCTATGTAAGGGATTTTTCAAAGGACAACCGTGTAAATGCATCAGTATGTGAAAAGCTCTTAGAACAGTGCTTAAAATACATACAAAAACAGTCAGCTGCCTTTATTACCAATGCAGTGCATGAGGGGAAAACAGTTGGAGAAATTCACGTATCTCTTTCCCTAGGAGGTGGTCTCATCAAAAGCGGTCAAGACACAGGCATGTCCAGAGAAATAACTGCACAGAAAGCAGCAGCTAAAACAAGGAATTCTTAGATTCCAGTCACCTGTTAGAGACATGAGAGTTTACTTGCAAGAACCAGGTAGATCCAAATCATGAGTTAGATTGGGAGGAAGGCTGCCTAGTATCTAAGTGGAAAGGACTGTGGCTCTCTTTCAGGCCACAGCTGGGGCCCTATAGAACCTGACTGATTTGAAATAGTGTCTTTGCCTCATAGACTTGACAAACTCTTTTTCAAAGGGAAAATTTCAGCATATGTAGAAACACCCCAAATGAGCTTGAGGCACCTGTTAGCTGTGAGTAGAGGCACTTAAAGTAACTGGCATGCAGTACTCACTTTGGGTGCACATTCTGGTCGGGCAAAAGTCAAATATTTAGCTTTCACTTTTGCATGACGTATCATCCTCCATACACCTCTCAACACATGTCCATTAGCTGTAAATGGTCCCAAATGTGGGCCTTTCTGAGGTGATAACAGTAGGGCTGTTAAAACAGTGATAGATCCTGAAAATATCTGCCACTCCATCCCCCTACCCCCGACCTCATTTCCTGCCATCTTGAATAAGTTAGCGTCTTTCGTTTACCAGTAGATTAAAACTGAATTATCGTGGCTTATGTACTCCGCTTACCAAAGAGCAAATATACTAGTTTAAAAAAATAACAAATATAAAAGGATAAATTATTAAAGAAGTGCTAATCATATTTTATAACTCTCCTTTTCCAAAATAATGCTTGGGGAGATCAGAATCTAAATATGTTAATAAAACCACTACATCTAAGAAGGAAAATGACCAGATGCTAGTGGCATCCAGAGTGCCTTAGGGTCATAGAATGGCAAAATTGGAACAGATATCAAAATGCAAGATAGTTCCAACCTTCTCATCTGTGTATTCACCCATTCCTGTGTTCATCCAGTGTTTGTTGGGTCCCTGCTATAAGCTAAGCATGTACCATATTCCAGGGGCACCAGTCAAAGCAAAGCACAAGACAAACCTGACCTCAAGGAATGCACTATCTAGACCAGGAATTAGCAAACTTCTTCTGTAAAAGGCCAGAGAGTGATTATTTTGGCTTTGCATACCAAAGGTCTCTGGCACATCAACTCAACTCTGCCATTGTATCAAAAAACAGCCACAGACAATATGTAAACAAAGAGGCAACAGCCGTGGCTGTGTTCCAATGAAACTCTGCTTACGGAACTGAAAATTTGAATTTCATATAATTTTCACATGTCTAAAGATACCATTTGATTTTTGTTCAATTATTTTCTAAATGTAAAAATAATTCTTAACACACAAGCTGTACAAAAACAAGCAAGAGATGTGTTTGACCTATAGGCCATGTCAACATCTGGGTTAGAGAAAGGAAAATATAAAAATGACCAGACACTAGTGGCATCCAGAGTGCTTTAGGGTTATAAAACCTTCATTTTGCTTCCTAAAATCACACCTGCAAGATCTCTGGTGCACGTGGGGACATCCTTGCTGCTGTTTTCCCCTCTCCTTATCCCTAAGTAAGGTCCTTGCAGACCAGCCCCTGAGTCTGAGATCATCCAGGTGGTTATGGACACTTGCCTCAAGACAAAGAAGTTTTGAAGAGTTTGGATAATAATATCTGACATAATCCTTAATTGGGAATATAGAGCATACGATATGAATAAGAAATTTAACCAGGCTAGAATTCTAGGAGTCTCAAAATTTTCATCTTGACCAAGAAATCAGAGTCCTTGGGGAAAGATGCACTGATTGACAGGCTCTAGGACAGTATGATGTGGCTGGGCTACTCTGGCTTGGAAAACCAGAAATGCATAGAAAATAGGTATTTTTATTCCCACTTTACAGAATGCACAGAGTCACATGGCTACTAAGTGGCAGAGTTAACATTTCACCCAGGCCTACTTGGCTCCAGATTCCATGCTGTCTTCTGTGTGCCACACTGCGTGCGATTCAACAAAGGTAAAGGGTGGTGACTGATTGCCTAAGAAATGGAATTGGAGACCCTAAAGTATCCTTGGCAATATACTGAATACTCTTACTGCTGTTATTTTTATGTGTATAAGAGAGCTACAAATGAACACTCCACCCACTAGCCCAAGAAGCCACCGTGGTGCAACAGCCATTTATCCCTCTTCCTTCATCTCAGTCCAGAGTAGTGGAAGGTCCCCCCAGGGAGGCCGGCATAGCCAGAATGTCCCCCGGGGAGGAGCTGGCACAGGCAGCTTGCACTTTGCTCCCTCCCCTCACTCACCCGATGGTTTCTCCAACTCCTTTGTCAGACCCGATGGAGCCTGAGGGTTTCAAATGAGCTACAGAAGGAAGGTATATTATTTAGAAAATGGGAAACAGAGTAAAAATGGATTCTGACCAGAAGGCAACTCCTCCAAATATAGTGTGTTCCAAAAGAGGAAGAACAATTGGGAAGCCAAAAAAGCACGGGCAAACACAGAGGTCGTGGAAAAAGTCTAAATTTAAGAGAGGTTTGAGGCTATCAGGAATTTTCTGTTACTATTCGGCTGTGACTGACCCAGAGACGTGGATGGGGCTGAGGAGCTAAGATCATTTACACTCCTTTCCAAACCTTTGTTTCTGCTAGACTTTACCATGTCCAGGAGACATGGGAGCGTGAACTAATCGACATGGAATTACTTACGGTAATAGTTTCCAGAGCGATTACATGACTTTTGGATTCTAAACACAGGTTTTGTTTCCGAAAGAAAACTATATTATTGTTTGTTTCTAATACTTGCATGTGTTTTTTTAACACTCGTCTGGAGTTTTCTACATGTAAGGCGGCAGTAGCACTATTATTTTTCCTAAATGAAAAACATCCAAAGAGCCATTTTATCAACTTATTGTGTATAAATTTACCCACAGTCCTATAGTCCTTACATCTCAGGGTGAAAAAAATAAAAATAAACATATTAGTTTGCATATAATAGTGTTGTTTTCTTCAATTGTCTAATTAAACAGATTACTAGCTATTTTTAACATTAAAATAATGTATGTGTTCTCTATGTACGATATTTAGAAAATACAAAAAATAAATATAATTGTTCAAGTCATATGTAAGCACTGCTAAGATATTGGTTTATTTCTCTTCTTCCTATTTCTCTCTCTCTTTCTTTAAATATTTGTATGCCTATATCTACACATATATACACAAATACATATACACACATATACACATATATATTTATGCACATATACTTTGTATACTATTTTTTACTTAAAATACCATGGTTTCTCATTCCTATTTTCATGACTAACAAATATCAATTGTACAATCTCACATAAATGAGCAATTTGAACATACATTGCTGTTTGCATCTCTTGTGGATTTTTTATTATAGGCTTCTAACTGTAGAATGCTGAGGTACAGAACATTTAAGAATACTAGTACCTTCACCATATACCAATTTGCATTCTTAAATGGTATATGAAATAACTGGTTTCATAGCTCCCTTGCCAGCATTGAGCATTATTTTTCTAGTCTTATTTTCAAAGAAATGAATATTCTAACTTGCATTTCTTTACTAAAACTTTCCCTTATATTCATTCACTATTTGCGTCTAAGGTCATCATTCCTATTTCAATCAGTCAGACTGAATTAGATGTGACATTAGCTGTCCACATGAGCACAAATTTTCTATTCCTCAGATCTGATCATCGATTTGGTGAGCCGTGCCGAGACCCAGGCTGCTCCCCACTGCGTGTTCTCTGTAATGCCCAAGAGGGAGGTGAGTATCATGAGGAAAAGGCATCACTATGCCCATGTAGGACAACCAACTTCCTTCTGTCCTGTGTCCTCAAACAGCCATTTTAAACCCCCTCATCTATTCTGCTGATGAGTGGCTCTGAGATATTGGACAGGAGGGTCTGCAGATTATTCAGTCACTCATTCGTTTTATGTTTAGTCTCACATGTCCTGCCCCTGTACAGGAGGCGCTTGGCATATGCTTGTTTAGTGACTGAATGACCATGACTCTGTCTCCTCACTTGATGAATGTGGGGTCTGCTAATAGATACATATGCACCAGTGATGCCCCATGAGGGGGGCTACAGGAGATTCGTATGCATGCCAGCGAAGGGTGCATGCCACACACTATGGAGGCCCATGCGTACCAGAAAATGTTAAAATCCAGCTGACCCTCCAAGGATGACAAGGCTAGGAGGGAGCTTCCTGGCACAGGTACAGGACGTGCGAGCATCACGGCATGTTTGAGAAGGCCTGCACTGTCTAGGGTATAAAGCACATAAAGCGCAGAGTCCAAGAACTGGAGAAAGTGAGACCAGCAAGAAGCAGGTGGAGAAGATAATGAGGAACGTTAGTCTTCACACAAAGGAATCCATGTTCCTCCTGCAGGTGATGGAAGCACCTAAACGATGTGAGCAACAGGACTGTTTACTCCGGCGCTGGCACATGGGATGGCTAAGAGGGAAAGTGATTTGAATCTGGAGATCAGATAGCCCCGAGTTACAGGTAAAGGTGGGTCCATTAACAAACTGGCAAAGAAACAAATACAGTAATGAATAAATAAAAGAAATGTAGTAGATGGTTGAGTGGGTAGATTAGGCTTAGAAGAGAGGTAGATAAAGAACACAGTTTTACTCTTTGAAGTCACCTGTAAGTCAGAGGGACAGCTAACCCACCAGTGGCCTACCAGCCTAACCACCGGTATCACTTGAAGCAAGACCAATATATTCAAGCCAATAACAATAATGATAACTAATAATGAGAAAAATCACAGTTATCTACATGTTTACAGTACATGGAGCTGGATGGTGAGATTTCAGTGATGCTTACTTTTTTCTTTCTTATTCTGCTTATTTATATGTATTTTCAATCATTCTGCAATGATGTGTATTATCAACAATGTAAGTTTTGTATAACTAAAAATAAAGGGAACAATAATAAGGGCTACTATTTTTAGTATCTACCTATAGACTTTACACAAAATTTACGGTTTTACAATTGTCTCTAATACTCACAACAGTCCTATGAGGTACTTGTTATCCTCAGAGAAATTAATGAACTTATCCAAACATACAGACAGACTAGTGTAGTAGATTTCAAAAGCAACCCAATTCTCCATTCCTTTCTTTATCCATACTCTTTGCAATGTGACTATATAGCTCCTCTGTTGAGATTAATTAATTAATTAATTGAGAGGCTCCAGTACTCTAGGTTCCTATGTTAGCAAACCCAAACTAACCTCAGTGTAAACAGTAAAATAAAACTTACGTTTAACCAATCACAAACCATTAACTAACCTCTACCTAACAACTTTCCATTATAATGATCCAAATAAGGCTATTGGTCCACTTTAACCAATCAAACATTTTCTTTGACTTGCATGTGCATTCACCCTATAAAAGCCTTCCCCTCACACCCTTTTGGCACAGTCCTTGAACCACTTGCAGTCTAGAGCTGTCCAGTTCATGAATTGCTGTCTGATCAAATAAATTCTAATATTTTAATATGGCAAAAATTATCCATTAACAATCCCATCAAGTAGAATCTGTTTCCCCACCCCTTGAATCCAGGCTAGTCTTGTGACTTTCTTTGGCCAAAAGAATGTGAAGGATGTGTTCTCTATGTGACAGTCCAGAGCTTGGGATTTGAGATCCTTAGCACACCTCTACTCTCTCTTTGCAGCCCTCCTGCTAACATGCTGACAAAGCCAGGCTAGAAGGCTGATAATGACACTCAATGGCCCAGCCACACCTATCACCCAGGCCACAGCCAGCCAACTTTAAGACATCACAGATGAGAGTGAGGCCATCCGAGACCAACCTGGCCCTGGCTGACAGTGGACTCTTGAGCAAGCCCAGCTGAAGTCAGCTGAACTGCCCAAAATTCTATTTCCCCATCACTCCTCCCCCAAGTGCTTTTAATAAGAAAGTTGTGCCTGATTTTCATTTCATCTCCACTGAAGATCTAGTTTATGTTACTGCATTTAAATTTGCAGACTCCTTCAGGACTGTCTAGTGTTGTTTCTTCTTTGAATAATTTATCAATATAATTAAGTTCCTGGAATGGAGGGTCTCTCCACTTTGGTTTACTAACAAAATTACAGTGAATATAAGCATATATTTTATTGTATGTTGCTTTCACATATTTTATCTGGTCTTATATTTATAAATCTATGGGCTTTAAGAAAAGTATCATTAAACCCGTTTTACAGGTAAAACAAACAAAACAAAACAAAAATCGAGACTGAGGTAGATGGAGGCTGAGTATCTGGATGGAGCAGTGACTCAGACGCCCTCTCAGCCTGCCCTCACCACCAGACCATGAAATCTAGATTCTAACCCAGAATTATTTAATCCAGCTGTGAGTCTTAAGAAGCCATTTCACATGCTGGCTTTCTAGTTAACAATAACAATTCATTTCCTATTACATTTCAGATGCTGCTGGTTTAACCAAGATTCTTCATTGTCCCCAGAAAGAACAAGAAACTACCATCCCCTTAAAGAGTGTAACCTTCAGGAGGGCAAGGCCCCTGCATATTCTCTTTCTCACTGGGTCTCTAGTGCACACACAAGACACATAATGTGGAATAAGCAATTGAAGGTGTCAAACATCTATGTGCTAAGCTCTTAAAAACACTCATTGAATCCTCACACCATCTTGCTTCTTGCAAATTGTTCTCATTTTACGGATGAAGCATTAAAAGTCAAGGCTTTACATACTCTTCCTAGAGTAGCTCAGGGAATAAGTGGCAACGTCCAGTTCTGAACCCAGGACTGTTGAGGTCAAAGTGAGTGTACTTTATCTAGCTACCCTTCCTTCCATCTTTCCAAAGTAACAGATATGCTTGCCTGCCACCTAACCCCTAGCGTCGGATTTCTAGGTAAGTGGTCCCAAGCAGCTATCTCCACCGGTCACTGAAAAGAAGGAATCAGGCTTCAGCTAAAGCAGGATAAACAGATTAGACATTCATTGAAAAGGTACTTTCGGATTGTTAAATTTTTGAACCACCAGAGTACATTACAAATGAAAATGGGATTTTTCTGATTTACGGTTCAATTCTACAGAGAAACAATTCTGCAGTTAACATGGCCTATGTGGCCACACCAAGAATTCCACAATCATTTCACATAGAGCCGTAGCATGACTGCAGGGGCAGGTCATTCCCATTTTGCCTCCTGATTTGCTCTTCGTCCAGGCCTCTCCTAACATAGCGTGAACACAAAGGTCAATTTCCTGCAGTCGGTTTGAAAAAGGCCAACTCTCAATTAACTTTGCAAAAGGGGTCAGAGGTGACATGGAGAAAAAAAATCCACAAGTAATGCAAAACACCCATTTCAACTCTGAGCTCTAACAGCCACTGCTTCCCAAGGTGGACCAGAGCTGCTAACCAGTAGTAACTTGGAGAGATTTGCGATCTGTTTTGCAAATTGCACCATTTCTGCTACCCATCTCGAATGAACACATCAGTAAGCAGAAAAAATGCAAGACGAACAACTGGAAGGGGAAGGAGAAAGCAGAGCAAAGGATACTGGTATAGTATGCAAGCCGAATATTATTATTAAAGTCATTATTATTTAGATTTTATTAGATTCTTTCCTCCAACCTCAAAGAAACATACACGTTTCCCATTAATCTTTAATTGTCCTCCCACCCCTGCAGATAAACCGACATTTCTATGCCAAGCAGAAGACTCCGCTGATTGTTGAAAGGCCGTCTTACCCTCTTACGTTGCAGAGGAGCCCCCTAAATCCAAACCAGACAGGGCCCTTCAGTAGAGAGGCCCACTGTGGTCTACCAAAATTAAGCCCCAGATACTTACTGAACCCCTAACTGTTGACATGGGGCAAAACCAGGGACTTTGCAGTATGCCACGCTCTCTAGGGAATGGTCCGTTCAACCTCCTTGAGTAAGAGATGTGAAGTGTGGGCCAGAGGGGGAGTCGGGGAGTCCGTAAAAGGCACTATTCCACTTTTGATACAAATCCCTGTAATCAAAACCATACTTGGCCGGCTCGGTCTTACCTCCAAACTCCCTCTGAGACGCTATAAACATTGGCAGACAATGCATATAATTAAGGTGGAATATGTTCTCATAAAATGTTTGTTTCCATCTGCTAGTTGTTTCAGCGACTGTTAGAAGATTTCTTGCGGTCAGTCCGGAGAACAACAGAGGGGATTCTGGAACCGCCCCCCAGCTACCCCCCGAGAAGTAGCCCAAGAGCGTGGCACAGAGACAGTGCCCGCATGTGCAGCCCTGGGAAGCAGAGAAAGATGGGGGTCAGCCATCTGTTTTCCAGCCTTAATTGTCCAAAAGCAGCCTAGGTGCCACGGGGCGACATGATCGAGTTCTCCCCTTTTGACTGTAAAGAAACACAGACTGGGGGCATTGTTGCCTTTCAATACCAACAGGGGGAAGTGGGCGAAAGAAAGTGAGAGTGTTCTGGCACCAGAATAACTTCTCCATTACCTCAATTAGTTCCAATGATGTGGAAAAGCTCTGTCTGGAGAAATCAAACTGAACGTAAAATCGCTGAAGCGCCGGTGGTGGCGGCGGCGGTAGGTGTTGATACAGGGCATTAGTCAGCAATACTGACTGCAATGAAGTCACTCAATAGCCCTGTCGCTGGAACCTGGGCAGAGAAGTAAACTCATTAGATCACCTCCTTGAGGGGAGCATGTGGTTTTCAGTGTGGCACCAACACGACCTGGCACCCACCGAAAGATTCGGCCGTCTGCCTCTGGAAGGCACAATTTACTAAGGTGTCTGGTAAAGAAATCTGGAGAAGTATCATTTTTATTTTCTACAGAAACATAAATAAGTCCTCTTTCTTAAGAGCTGCATTTGCCATGCGTTATGAGACGTTAGACGTTCTCTAAGGAAGTAGCTAGTTGTGTGTGGCTACAGAGCACAGAATTGAGACGGCGAAAAGGAAGGTGCTGGCAGAGAAACGTGGGCACAGTGCGGGGAAAAACTGCTGGTGCTTGCAGCTGGCCATAAAGATAACAGCTCCCACGGCACAGTAAGCCCCCCACGGGGTGTCACTGAAAGGTGGGCAAGGCCACAACCTGCCAGGGATAGTACAAGGAAGATTTTTGCATTAGACGGATCATTGAATGATTAAAAAATCCCTTTCTCTAGTTGAGATCCAGTTAACAGAAGGAGTTGAGAGAAGAAAAGAAAACATATAGGTTTATTTTTTTCCCATGTTGGTATTCACATATTCTTTGCCCCTCTTCTCCACAGAGCCATTTAAAAAAAGAAAAGAAAACAACTCTATAGACTCTGAAAAATGCTCTCTCATCTTGAGTTATATTAACATAATACGTACTCCTTTATGTTGGGAAGAATTGGTAAACATGGAGAAGCTCCATGATGGGTTAACCAACTTCCTCAGTAGTGTATTTATCTCCCCAAGTTTTTCCAAAACATTCTTCAAGTGCTTATTCTAACAAAAGGTTGATAAGCACAGCATTCAGATGCATGCATGGATAGATGACTGATAGATAGATAGATAGATAGAATGTATTGTCTATTTCCTGTGTGGTCAAGAACTTATATTCCCACAAAAATCACACTTGGGTATCATACCCAAGGGTTATATAGCCGAGGAAACTGAGTTAGAAAGAATCCTTCATCCATGCTATTACCTCTGATTCTGAACGTCATGTTAATGTATGTTTGTCCATCCAAACACAATCCTAACCATCTTTCAAATTACAAGTGGCAAGAACAATAATTACATAATCGTTCTATTGTACATCACTGCATAGAAAATTCCATACAGCTCATCAGGAAAGGACTATTTTATTTTAGTTTTTAAACTAAAAACTTGATAATCTACCACAGTGCTAGAACAGGGATTGCAAAAATAAACAAAAGCCACAGATAAACTAGGATGACACACCAGGCTTTAATTTCCACATTCTCCCATGTTCGTTTTCTCCCTGCAATTATTTTGAACACATCGCAATGATTCTCGTTACTGATGCTTACATATCTTGTCCTCTTTTTACGTTGGTCTCATCATACCCAAAGGTTATATGCAAGACTCATGTCAGCCACTATGAAGTTCAGCATAATGAGCTTGGTTCTCTCCATAAAAGAAGAACCTGAACTCAAAACACTGATTCCACCTCTGTGTGATCTTGGCGTAAGTCATGTAACGAGGATCATAGCAATGCATATCTCATTAAGCTGGTAAGAAGAATAAATGAGACAGTTATTTAAAAGAACCCAGGATGGTACCTGGCACAGAGTGAGGGCTTGTAAATGTGAGCTCTTAGCATGACCATGTCCTCTTCCACAAATAGTTGTGTGCTATACACTCGACAGATGCTCAATATAAAAGTGATAATTTGTAACATGAGGGAAAGATAATAATCACAAATTAGACTGCATTGCAGGGTAATTCTGGGAGTCTAAAATTATTTTTAAGTGTCTTTATTGTTACCCAATTCTTTCTCTGCCTCTCTTATTCCCCTATTTTATACTTTGCCCAAGGCATCATTTAGTGTTCCAAAATATTAGACTATTACAGGTACTCAGAAGCCCCAGGAGAAATGGAATACATTTACAGACCCATAAACATCTAAATTAGTGCTATAAATGGGAAATATAGTCTATAGTTGGAGAGTGCCCAATCCATAATATGTTGTGGCATAGAAGAAACTTCCTTTTTGGTGGCTGGAAAATCTATTTGCTCTAAGTATTCAATTTTAAAATGGATAATAAAAATAAATAATAGGCATGCTTCTGCTTAAATTGCACCTTTCATGGGAGATCTCAAAGAGCTTTTCAACTGTTAATTTGTGACCCCTGGGGAAAGGTAGGTGGCAAGTAAGATCTTTCTTCTTCAAATGGACAGAGAGAGGTATGCGTGACTTTTCCAAGGACACAAGGCAATCTCCATGCAAACCAGAAATGACAATGTGGAGATACTCTCTTCAAATGATTAAAATCTGCATTATTGGCCCATAAAACCTAAGATGAGTGCTAACGTGGGCTGTACAACTATCATACACCTAACACTATCTGCATTAGTATATCAGTAGTCTATTCCTGCAAAACAAAACACTACAAAAGCTTAATGGTACAGTGGTATTTGTTTTTTCTCGCATCCGAACATGTAAGGGGAGTTGAGTATCTAGGCCAACCTCAAGGACAAGCCCACTGGGCAGCCCAAGATTCAGATCGAGCCTGGATCTTCACCATGTGTCTCTCACTGTGCACAGAGCAGGGGTCTAGCTAAGGCATGGTCATCTCACAGCAACGGCAGAGGAGCAAAAGAGCAAGCTCCAACCATGCAAGTGAATCACGTCACTTCCGCCAACTCTATTGGCCAAAACAAGTCAATAACTGAGCCCACATTGAGGAGCACAGAAGTACATTCTAATAACCAAGATGCCTAACAGTCACGTGACCATGCCCCAAATTAGTTTCCTTGACAGTACACTCTCCCCATGGAGGTGTGAGGAGGGAATGGATACTTTTAAACAATAATTTATCATAATCAGCACTTTATCATTATTAATATTGCAGCAGATATTTTTCTTTGTGCTAATCTTTGAAATATGGCTGTTTCACATGCTTTTAGATACTGGCTTAGAAGGTAATCTCTGAGTATTAGTGTATTATTCACATGTATTAGTTAATTACTGCATTATTCAAGTCTCCTTGTTTCATGTAAACCACTTTCAGCTAATCTCCCTTTAGAGAACAGATACTACACTTGATCTTAGCCAAAAGGCCGAGAAGCGATCCCTTTAGAGAACAGAAATCTGACCTATGTAAATGTAATAATAATATAATAAATGTAGGCATCATGTATTGAATGCTTACTGTGTGATACATGGACTGAACTCCTGACTGATATCATCTACCTTGGCTTCATTTAACCCTTACAACAAGGTAGGGAAAGTATAAACCCCATTTTACAGATGACAAAACTGAAGATTAGAGAGATGAAGTGATTTGCCCATGGTTACATAGAAGTTAGTAACGTGGCTGGGATTCAAACCTAGTGTATCTGTCTCCCAAAGTCTAAATGTGAGACCAGCACAATGCCATGAGATGAAGTCTAAGACCGATGAGTCTACAGTGGCAGCAGACAGCAGAGCTATTAGGTGTGAACGCAGAGGAAAGAGGAGGTACACGTGCACATACCTGGCTCTGACCACCAGGCCTGCCACTGTCTCTCTCTCTGATCTTGGGCAAATTACTTAAATTCACTGAGCTTCTGTTTCCTTATCCATGAAATGAAAATGACATCCTCTTCATTTGGTTGGTGTGAAATTGAAATAAGACACCAAATATCTCTTGTCACTTATTAGTATCTCCTTAGTACTAAATTAAAGATACTAATCAAAGTGATTAAGAGGAAGTCTCCTAATAAGGGCATAATGCTAATCAATTTAGATGAAAGTATATATGATGCATCCATGTAAACAACTTGCACTTATGGATCTATTCACAGCCACTCTTCAGTCCCTAGGATTCTCAAGGAACCAGGAATGTTTAACACCTATGAAAGGCTCTGTTGAGTTGCCTTTAGCATATTGGTGTCACCGCAGATGAGATCCTGTCAGCTAATGGTTCTACCTCCACAAAGCCTTAAAAATACAAAATTGCCAGGATGCCACATGAGGATTCTTTCTGGTTTGTAGCATCCTGGTATAAATCCACACTCCTCTTAAAATTATGCCTGTAATCCTAGCATTCTGGGAGGTCGAGGTGGGAGGATCGCTTGAGCTCAGGAGTTTGAGATTGCAGTGAGCTGTGATGACTCCACTACACTCTAGCCTGGGACAACAGAGCAAGACTTTGTCTCAAAAAAAAAAAAAAAATCATTTCATGCTACCTCTACACTCTTTCCCAATACTCAATTTGTTTCTCGACTTAGAACAAAAATTCCAGCCTGAATATCCATTGAGAACGAGACAATCTCTCTCTCTCCCCCGCCGCTTGTATTATGCAGGTCCAAACTGAAGGCAAGGATTAGGGCTTCAGTCTAATCTAAATTTTCTAGATAGCAACACAATATAAGATGCTCCACTAAATGCAGTGCAAGTTGTCTTCATCTTAGGCAGCAAATGATACAAGAAAGAGCTCACTGCATGGCTAAGCCCCATGGGGTAGCCTGGCTATAGAGAGCCAAAGAGAACACTGACTGTCACTTTGACACTTTGCTTTGAAGTCCAGCTCTCTCTCTGAGGTAGCTGAGTGCTCCCCACATCCCTGGCAGCCCCTGCCTCCAGGCTCGATCTGAACCACCCTTCTTACTGGTTAAATCTGTGGGTTCCCTGTGGGGAGGAAAGTGGCTCCCCCTGGCTCAGGCCTATTTCTCCAGGTTATATATGTCACAGTTTTCCATGCCTCTAACAAGACTCAATTAAAAATTAATCAGTCCAGCATGGCAATTTGGAGAGGTAATTGTTTCTTTTCCTGACTCCATGGCCATAGGCTAAAAGCACACTCAGTACCTAAATTAATCATCTAATTGGGATTTTTCCATACTCCAGCCACTCAGCCTTCCAGCAGTCCCAGTAATGTGCTGCCTGACCTCAATAATTAGATTGCCCGAGTGTCCACTCCGTGGCGTTCTCCCCTGCTTTCCCTTCCAACTCCCTTTGGTGAAATGGAAAACAGCCATGTAAGCCATTTACCTGGGCCCTCTCCAAAGGCCAAGAGGATTTATCTTCAGAAAATAAAGCAGCACTCAGAAGGAAATGCTGGAAACAATGGAGCAGGTTAATATAGTCAACATAGTTTGCAATAGAAAAAAAATTGGTTACAACCCAATGGCAGTATGTGATTGGTTAAATAAAGTATCGTGTATCCATACAACCTGCAGCAATGCAGCTTTACAAAGACATGGCACAGCCATGAAATGTTCTCCAGGATATACTGCTAAATTATAGGATAGCACATGAAATATGTGATATTTGCATAAAAAGATAAGAAAATACATGCAATGACACATATGTGCATAGACATATATACACACACATACATGCATACTTATGCCTAGACAGATAGAGAAATACATATATAAGTCTGTGTATGCTTGTTATCTCTGGAAAGGATCACAAGAACCTACTAACATTAGTTGCCTCTAGAAAGATAAACTGGGTACCAGGAAAGGAAAAAAGAGAAAACTCCATTGTATATTGTTTATGTGCTTTTTGAGTTGTGAATGTTTTTTCTGACCAAAAAAATGAATCCATTTATATCTCTGATATCGTTTAAAAACACTTAGCTTAAAATGCTTACATATATACATATATGAATAAATAAATAGTTAAATTTAAATAATTTTGAAAATGAGAAGAGCAGGGGGAAAAAAACTAATGCTTATCGTCGGGCTGTGTGTCAGCCCATGTATCATTATTTAACACTCACAACAGTGCTGTAAGGTGTCTTCATCTTTCCATTTTTTAAAACAAATGAAATATATTGAGCCCAAAAAGAAGAAATTAGGTCTAAATACCAGAAGCATTTGTGTTGACTCATAGTAGCTAACACACACACACATCATCTTCATATTTCATTTTGATATAATAAATACATTTTGTGTACTCTTCCCAAATTTAAGATAAATACCAGTCTTTTTATATCCACTCTCTCAATAACAGCATTAATCCATTCATATAGGCAGAGCCCCCATGGCCTAATCACCTTTTAAAGGTCCCACCTCTTAATACTGTTAAAATGGCTTAAGTTTCCAATACATCTAAGGGACACAATGAAATCATAGCACAGGTAATCCTGCTTTTGCTAGCCTCATGTCAACCTTTAACAAGATAAGCACGTCTACCTATCCTGACAAAGAGCAGGAATATTGCACTTCGTCTCATCGAGATAGCCAAAAAATGCGTATGAGTTTCAACATCTGCTTTACATACACATAAAAGGTGAGCACAAGTCCAATTTTTAATTTATTTCATTGACAGTATCCTGTAAGACTCAGTGCTCATGCAGTCAGTTCACAGGTCCTATCTGGACGTAATAAAATTATTGACATAGCTTCAAACGGCATATTATAGATGGTATTGTAATGATTCTTCTAACTCTCTGTTAACAACAGTCCCTGAACTTTATTAGCTATATCTAGGCAAAGAATCTCCCTGGAGAGAAGAATTTGCAGCAAGCAGGAAGCTCTGGCCTCTTCATGTTCATATCATGAAAATTCAAGAGGACTCCCAATGACCTCTGACCTTTTCTCCACAGTTGAGGTTGCCTTAGGGGCTCTTTCCCATGGAGAAAGAACCCCGGGCCTCACTTTCCCCTCTTTCCTTCCTTCTTCTCTGGTCAGCTTCACCTGTGATCACCCAGGGTAGGAAGAGACGAAAGCCCTCCCCGGGCTCTGATAACAGGGTTGCATGACTGTAATTACAGGCTTTCGCTTCCCAGCTATCCAAATGACAGTCACAATCGAGACTGAAACTCCTCAGTCAGATGGAATCAATTATGGGGCAAAATTGGGAGGTTAATTTTCCCCAGAATGAGATATGCCTTTTAGCTTTGCCATCTCTTTCACTCCAGCTGGTAGCTTATTTGGTTGCATTGTTCTCTGGCCATACGAACAAAGTTCCATTAGGAAGGATTTCCAAAAGAGTTGATTTGAAAAGGAAACTCCAGCAGCCCCCAAACTCGGTGAGTGCTGAATAGAAGGACTGTTATTAACAGAGTCGCATGGATGGCTAATCACTAGAATTTACATTTGATGGGCGTGGGGTTAATCCAATAAGAAGAAATGGAATCTCCCAGTACAGTACCATTCCTTTCTTTAAGGTCCCCTGGCTCTACTTTAGCATAACCCAGCTCTGAAGGAGCTTTCCCTTTTGTAAATTTCCATGAAAATAAGCCAGTTCCCTCATTAGAATAATTTTCTGACAAAGCATTTCTTCAAAAACAAAATAAGACAAAAGACAAAACAAACAGTATTCATCTTCAAATGGAATTGCCTCTTCTGAATGGCTTAGTAGAAGTTTTAAAATAGCTTCCACTTAAGAGAGGATAATAATAATAAAGATAATAACAGCAACTAAAATTTATTCAACGTATGCACCATGCATGTTTTTGGAAATGCTAAATATTATCTATTCATTAACTCAATCCCCTTAAAACTGCCCTAAACTGAGGCGCAGGGAAGTCGGATAACTTGCTCATGTTCACCTGACTGCTCTAAGTAACAGGGTGGAGTATATGAACCCAGGCAATATCAATCCAGAGCCTACAACTTAAAATCACTCAGCTATGTCACTCCATACGTGCAGAAATTTCAAAACATATCACTTTGTAGGTGAGGAATTTGAAACGTGGAGATATCAACTAATTTGTTCAAATTTAGATAGCTCCCAAATTAATGAAGCTGCAATGCCAGACCAGAGCTGTCAGACTCAATAGCCTGAACATAGTCATCAAAACCCTTCCAGAGGCTTTGCAAAGAGCCACTATTGCAAGGTGCTGGGTGATGGTTACCTAAAAATCATTGGTAGTGATTACCAATTTTAATATCATTTTTATTCTTTCATTAGTCCTCTTTGGGGGGATTTATGAGTCCTATAATTACAGGGTATATTTATATTGTATTCTGAATTCCATATAGCTGTTTCCTTCATACCATCTCTAAAGGGGGTCACTGCATGAAGTAGGTTCACAGTCTATCAGGAAACAGACTTCAAGAGCTTGAATAACTTGCAATGAGGTCTTTGGAATTAAAGTTCAGTGCCATTTCTGCTGCTGAAACCCCCAACCCCCTTTGATTTCCAAAAGACTTAAAGGCAGGGACTTTATTATTGTCCTTCAAACTCTGATTCAGAAAAATGAGCCATTACCTGCTAATTTTCTGCCATTAGCAACAGAGCTTGTTGGATTGGTTCAATCATTCAGCAAACATTTGTTATTTAATAAATTTCCACTGCATGCCAGATTGGTAGCATGGCAGTATTAATAGATCACTATTAAAGTCTCAGAACAGGGTAGAAAATGGCCCTGCTCTCACGGACCTTATATTCTACCGATAAACGCAGCAGAGCATTTGCAAAGCGTTTTACACTTCTCACACACCTGATACATTATGTAATGTGGTTGGAAATTGGATTTAATGGCAAATAAGTTACTGTTGTCTGGGTAGAAGTAAAATATGCTAGATTCTTTTTCTTTCCCGAAGGAGTATACCATGATAATAAAGGCATTTATGAATATGTGAATGTGACCAAGGGGAAAATAATCCAAATAGAAATTGAAAAAACAGATAATTTTTCTTTCATTTATGAGGATGTGGAGTGTGGGTGGTGGTATTTACATTACAGCAGGACTCTTTACTTTATAGTTCACATACGTGTTGGTGTACCTGGAGCTTTAACCTCATGAAGAAATGTTATTGCAAAGAAACATGAAAAATACAGATCGACACTATTGCAAATTTAAAACCAATTTTAAATGGAGCTTAATAATTTCTGAAGTTAAGAAAGAAAACATAATTATAACTTTCTAATAACATAATATACAATATATATTGTATATTATTATACATTATATACAATTATACATAATATGATATTATATATAATTATATCTATTATATATATTTTTATAAATGATAGACAGATAATAGTATTCATTGTAAGAACTTGATTCACCAGCACAATGTCCTGGATTCCAGACTTTATAAATTGATGCTCATCTGTATTAAAAATATGTCTGGGGTGACACCATGTTGGATAAGCCAAGAGGACATTCTGTTTTCAGTAGCCACTGAAAAATAATGTTTTACGTAAGCCAAAAGAAACACACACACGCACATGCATGTGCATTCTCGCGCACACACACACACACACACACACTTTTTTTACCCCATAATATTTTCAGATCCAAATAACATGATTTCTGGATTCAGAAGGGTTAAGAGACCCTGTGGTTCTGAATCTCTACTAAGTGGTCTCCATTCCATTATTTCTCCTCTACTCTTACCCCTGACTTTTCTTCTCATAGACTCTGTTTCCTTCCTTGCAAAAGGCAGTCCCTGATAAGAGCTGGGACACAGGTCCAGGCCCCATGAGCACTGGTCTTTCCCCAATTACAGTATCTTTGGTGTAGGTGTAGAAGCTGACTTGTAAAAGGGGCTTTCTCATTATTATTATTTTGTGGTCAAAAGGTTGCATACACTATTTTTTTTTCTGCTGCTAAAGCTTAGAAAGGGTGGAAAGCAAAATATTTTGATAATTATTCAGGCCATCAGGTTACATAAGAGGTTCCATAGCTTTCTGCATCAAACTTGAACAGTTGAAACCACAAATTCTGTTTTTGCAGCCATAAAACATTCGTGGCAAAAAGAGAGAGAGAGAGAGAAAGAGAGAGAGAGAAAATAATAAAATCCATTTTCCATTCGCTTGAAACTTATAAAATTTAATGTGGTGAAAAATGACAGTTTACTCCCTGTAGGAAATTGCTCAGAGCCATGTTTCATAGGCATGGTGTGGAGATTCTAACACACAGTTGCAGTCATTGAATAATGCAAGAAATTGCATACTGACAGTGGATGGCACAAGGTAAAAATGTCTATGAGGCAAGGCCAATAAGGCCTTGATCTAAAACAGTTTTGCTTCTCCACTGATGTCATTAAGCTGCATCTTTTCAATAATCACCATTTGCTCTCACACACATAATTTGAGAAATACATGCAAGTAGACATACCGTGTTGTGTTCATTGTAATGTGGTAGATGTCCTCACACCTGAAGGTGACTGAAGACATTTGCTATCAGTGGTAGCTGAATGTGATTTCCAGCATTGAACTTTTTTTTAAGATATGGTGGCACTAGTTATACCCTCCACATAATATAGTGTTCGTTTACTAGTTCTTTCTTTTTACATCACTAAGAGCAGCATTGAGGCATCCAATATAAAGCAGCAGAAATGTCAAACTCCAGCTCTGTAAATAACTGATAGAGTGGCTATAGAAACATTTGTTAACTGGGCTTGATTCCTCTCCTATAAAGTTAATGAGTTGGACTAAGTGATTTCCAAGCCCAATTTTAACTAATTTTCTATGGGAATTTTAGAAAAGGATAATTAGCTGGATATCCATATCAAAGGAGCGTCGAACCAATTAACAACTGAAAACAAGAATTGTTTTGGCTACATCTGAGTACAACTGGATATTATATGTGGTTTGTGGAATTCTTCCTTGGCTTTAATTCTATCTTTAATGTTTGTTTTAAGTTCTTCCATGGCTTTAATTTTATCTTTAATGTTTGACTATGTCAGTTATCTATTACCATAATTATGCTGTCTAATAAACCACCTCAAAACTCAGTGGCTTAAAACAACAAGTATTTCTCATTGCTCCAGGATCTACAGGTCAGCGGAGCAGTTCTATTGATATGGGCCAGGTTTGAGTGTTCTGGCTGGGTTTGCACATGCATCAGAAATCAGCTGGTGGACCAGTTGGGAGATGCTTGGTCCTATGGACTGAATGTTTATGTCCCTCCTCAACAAAATTCAGAAGTTATAGCCTAAAACCTCAATATGATGGTAGAGGTGAGGCCTTTGGGAGGTAATTAGGTAATGAAGTTAAAGCCCTTATGAATGAGATTAATGCCCTTATAAAAAGAGGAAGAGACAGGGGATCTCTGTCTCTGCTCTCCAACATTTGCAGACACTATGAGAAGAGGGTCATCTGTAAACCAGGAAGTGGGCCCTCCTCCACCAGACACAGGATCTGCGTGTACCTTGAGCTTGGACTCCCCAGCCCCTAGAACTGTGGAAAATAAATGTCTATTGTTTATAAGCTGCCCAATCTAAAGTATTTTGTTATAGCAGCCCGAATGGACTAAGACAGTCTTTTAATATTAAGTTCGGTAGACCTATTGTTTTAAGTGGACTCAATATACCAACATTCCTGTGTAATGTTGGGCTACTACAACTCACTAAAGTCTTAAAATATACACTTTTTAAGTATTTTGAGAATTCTAAATAGCTAAGTAAGTAAAAATCCCCAAGTTATCCACTACAGATTGACATCAGCAAGTGGTTTTGAAGGAATTCGGCCAGGAAGAAAATTTTAGCTACATCAGATAAGGATTAGTTTCATTCTATAAAAGTTTCATCAGTACTTTTCTTCCAATAAGCTGTGAAAGTATTCCCTTTCCATACAAATGTTTCCTAATAATACTGCAATTGCTCTCCAACAGCCTTGTTATTATTAGCCTCTCTAAATCTAGGTTAATTAATACAGCTAAAAGGAGGGAAATATTCAAGGCCAGAAATGATAGTGCATCTTGCTAACTCTTGTTGCAGTTTTTTGTGTTATCTGGGGGAAAAAAGTTGGGAAGTAAAAAGTAAGACAAAATGTTTATTATGGTTTATATATATTGTGCCACAGAAAAACATAATTGACATACAGATGTAGACCATTACTTTCCATTTTAGCATGAGTTCTGGTGATATTTAGAGAAAAGTGATTTGCCGTTAGAGTCAACATTTTCATAAACCTTTCAAAAACCTCTAATCTCTTAAAAGTATAAAATGGGGAAAAAGCATTAGAAATTTCCCAATAGTCAACCACAGAAATATACTATTACTATCTTTAAACCAACATTATTCCCCCTCCTTGTGAGAATTTGGCACATTTGACCATCAGATACAATTAAAAATATCTTTGAAGAATATAACTGAATGCTTTCTATTTGAGAAGTAGAAAAATATAATGTGTGAAATACATAAATACAAAAACTGAAAAGCAACCAAAGAAAAGACAGACACATTCTGGAATAAGCCATGTCTTTAGCATTTTAAGAGCTGGTCAATCCCAACGCCATAGTGTTTTGTTGTCCATGTGTCCCACGAGTATTTCCAATTGATAAAGCAATGATAAGGTGTGTATACTTTTTCCTACTTTTTGTTGTTTGTACAAAGATGTTTTGGTTGACGGTACACACAAACAGAGAAATAGAGGCTTGAGGCCACCACTGGAATTATTCAAAACACAAAGAAAACCCGTGTGTTTCAATTCATACAGCAGTTTGGGGTGAATGTGATTTTCAGCCAGTATTTTCCAGAAAACCATTTAATACTACAAGTTTCTTCTGAGTCTAGAGACACAACGAAAATCCAAGATGCCTGGCTTCATTCAGTCTAGAGACCCAAACTGGTCCAGGATGTGCACTTAACATTTTTCTGAACTCTGGAAGATGAGAGAACAGTTACAGGTAAAATGGAAATAGGAAGTACTCAACGCCTTTGGAATTCTAATAGGGCATGAAAACACAGGCTGTATTTCTCCAACTGCTCAGGACAGTTAGAGCACCCTTAGCTGTTTTCCATGGCCCTGGTTTTATACTAACATACCAGTGTGAACATTCTGGAACCAGACTCCCTGAGTTCATGTCCAGACTTCCTCACTTACTAACAGTGTGTCCCTGAGTTCCTCAAGCATAACATGAGGATAATAGTATACAATTTATGGTGCTCTTGTAAGCAGGAAATAGTATTATGCATGTAAAGCTGCTTACCGGAGAACCTGGCACACATCAAACACTCAATTAATATTGTCATTGTATCATCATTGTCATCATTAGTTACATGCTCCCATATGCATATGAAGAAGTCTGACTATAAATCCACTATCAGACTTTCATACCACCTAAAATGCTTGTTATTAAGAAAGGAATATGTGAGAACTGCCTGCCTAACCCTGGGCTAAAATGCTCATCCGTGGCAAATCATTAAAGGAGACTGAGAATCTCATCTCTCAGTCAGGCTCACCCTAACCTCTAAAAGCCCCATTCATCCCTGGAATCATCAATCAGTATTTATGGAGCACCACATCAGACAGCGAGAGAATTGAAGAAGGAGAAAAGTCCCCCAATCCAGACAGACTCATCACGCAGGGAGGAGACAGCCATAGTCACAAATAATTGCCACGCATCAATGTGTGGCATTAGCACATAGAAAGCATGGGGCAAAGAAGAGGACCGGGACGGATGTTATGCCTGAGGGGGTTGGAGAAGGCATGACAAGGGAAGGGACATTGGGTCCCAGTCTTGGAAGATGAGAAAGAGTCCACCAGATAGAGGAAATTAAAAGAAGGCTCCACATAAAGAATACCAGATACCACGGAGTTTTGAAAGCTCTTGACATATAATGAACATGTCAAGTTAGAAACAGCTGAGGCAAGAGGTATAATGCAGGGGTCAAACAAGTCTGAAGAGGGGATCAACCAGGAAATATCCCCTTCCCCCATTACGCAGAAAAATGAATTAAAACATAGACGATTTGGGGATTCCCACATAAACCTCAAGTCTGAATAAAAGACACCAAAAATGAGTCCCCCCCCCCGCAAAAAAAAAAAAAACTACTTGCTTAGTAATAACACATTTTACTTGCTCTTGGAAAAATCTGCCTGTGAATGCCTTCTTTCCACAATCAGAATCCTTTCTTTTTAAATATACCAAAAGGAAACAAAATAATATTTATTGTGTCTCTTGCATGTGCTTCTTAGAAAATGGCATTAGCCTCATATGGAAACACTTTGACAGACCCCTGAAAATAATTCCTTAACCACAAACATGTCCTCTATTTGTCTGATCTCAAATTGCTCCAAGTGAGTATCACAATTTCAGGTCAGGTTTAAGGATATGACAGGCACTATCAGTCCATTAAGTACGAATGATATATGAGGCAGGGGGCGAAGGTGTTGGCACAGAAGAAAGGCAGCTGGGGCGAGGGGAGCCCCACTCCCGGTTCCACACAGTGTCTGCCTCCCTACGAACTTTGCGGTCCCACCTGAAGACACTTACCAGCAAACAGCTCCTCCGCACAAAGGAGGAACAATGGAAGGTCTCTCTGTGCTCATCACCCAGATACCATCTCGGAACCTCATTGGAGCACGATTATTGGAAGCAAAATGACACAGATAGGATTTCACATCCGAGCTTTGGATATGGGAATAACAAAGATGCAGGGACACAAACAACCCCTCCCCTCCTCACAGCACGCATCCACCCCCTTACTGCTCTTTTGCTTCCAACTTCTAATTGGCAGACACCCGATCCGCACGGCTATTTCATTTTCAGAGCCCACGGGGCCACTTGAGACTCTCTGATATGTGTGGGAAAGTGGCCGCCATGTTGCTTGCACCTGTTGCGGGGAGCTGCCCACTGCCCCTCCCTTCCCTCCATTCCCATTGTGTGCCACCTTATTCTGTTTCAGTAGCAGCAGAAAAGAAGTCAAAATAGCCGGCATTCAACATGAACACATACAAAAAGGAGGCCAGAAAGCTTCCTTGTACCTCTTTCCCTCCCCAAGTCTACCCAGTGACCTACTTCAACAGTAAATGTAGCAATCCTATCTCTTTTACAGATTCTACAGCATGTAAGAATCAGTAAAGGGCAACAACACAACCATTTACATGGATGGCCCATTGAGCATTACTGGTGTGAATCAGCGACACACATGCACATGCACACACATGCACACTCACACTCATGCAACCTAATACAAAACTACTTATATTTGATATCCCCAAGCAGACCATATCTATTACTTTTGTGAAAGTAAAAAGATTCGAGATCAAAGGCACCGGGGACTTTTAGCTTCCAAGAGAACGGGCTGCAATACCAATAAACTTTCACAGCAATCTCCTCGGAATGGGGACTGAAATTGAATAACTTTACATACAGATCTTAATGACAACAATGAAGAACACACTCAAATTCAAAGGAGAAGGGGAAAGAAGTACAGCAGCTATCATCTTAAGCAACAATGCAGCAATGAAACAAGACCAAATTGTGAAGGTTGATGGCCCAATGGCTTTGGATGGTGTCTGTTACCATGTGGATACTAAGAGGTTAGACTATAACCATTCCATGGTGGTAAAAATACATCATGAGACCTGGAAATGGGAAGGATCCACTAAATCATCAAATAATGCCTTGGCCAGCACAGGATGCAGTTCCCAGAGAATATTCCTTAAAGCACCCCTTGGGATGGACTCCAAAGAGCAAGTCATTTTATCCATCTCAGAAGAGTGCAATTCATCTATCTATAGTATCCAATTTCTGTTATGAAATTAAACTTTGGCCTTAAAAGCATTGTTCCATACCAAACTAGTCCTTGGTACCAGGTTTTCATTAAGGACCAGTTATAGCCCTTGGAGGAGGCAGGAAAGGTCATTTTATCCATTCCCCTACCTCCGGGCAGGTCTTGTGTGAAATGACACCAGCCTGGCTCTTATTATAAAATTCCCATAGCAGGAAGTTCTATAGCCCCTGTTGTAATACTGCTTTCCCATGACACATAACCCTCATGGTTAAAAAGTATTTTCTGCAGTCTAGACAAAATCCCTCCCACCACAGTTCAAAAACGTGTTCCCACAGTAGCAGAGAACGATTTAGTACATTCAACACATCCTGCGTACCTGAAGAGAGGAAAGCAACTTTATATTGCTTCCTCTATACTGCTTCTTGTAACAGAGTCTTAATTTTAGCTGCGATTTTTATATCAGAGTTTATCAGAACAAAAGGTGATTTGGGCTTCTGGAAGGCAAGGGTTGGTCTTTTTCCTTTTTGCTATTTATGGGCACTTTTGGGGATTCTGGTTAGCTGTAAAGAATATTGAAGGTAGAACAGCACTCTTCTGAGACAATTAATTCAGATTTTGATGTATGTGTGATAAAAACTGGCCTGAAGGTCTGTTTAACTACTAATTTCATTATTTCACTTTCATTCTATCGACAGAATCATAAAATAATTTACTAAATCAATTAAATATGTAAAAATTGGAATTCATATCTTTAGAATATTTGCCAAAGAGTATGCAAATTATACATCATTATCTTTTTTTCTATTGCTTAAAATAGGTAAGAGGGCAGGACCTCTGATTGGCAATCTCCTGTCATTCTACTTTAAGTTGTTATAAATAACTGAAAGTAATGAAATAGTATGTCTTTGCAAATTACAATTTGCTTTTACTGCCTTGAACTGCTCTTTTCAAAATTCTCTCAGAGTAATGAAACCTCAACAGTCTTTCAGTAAGAAACCTGAAAATACATAACACAAGTTTATGATTCTGACAACTTCCTTGCCCAACTTTTCATCAACTGGTGAGAAGATACTTACCAACAAGGTGCTTTGGGGAAAGAAATCAGAATTGATCACTTTCATGATATTCTTATTTTGTCAGTATTTGAAAAAATAACTTTGCAAGAAATTATTGATGCTAGAATGCATCAGGTTTCATAGTAACATTTACAAAAATTTCTAAAATGTATCACAGGGATAAAAATAAAGGACATAAAGATCTAAAAGAATGTTTGATAATTTAGTCATTGTATGTTGTGTTTATTTCAAATTCTGACAAAACCTGAAAGCATTATATTGTAGAGGGCAAAAGAATGAGCTAGTGCCTTTACCATGCAAACATCATCCTTTCTGTATTCTGTCTTGCATTGCAGAGAGAAAGAGCAGGGGAGAGGGAGAGGAGGCATTTTCTCAAAGTTATAAAGGACGGGAGTACTTCAATGGACATTCCAATGTGAATTCCCTTGTAAAGTCATTAAACTAGAATTTCTTCATAAATAAGAAGAAAATTTAATCTTACAAAAATTGTTAAAAATGGGCGGGGAACCTGCAGCCTCAAGGCCATATGTGGCCCTCTAAATCCCCAAGTGTGGCCCCTCGACCAAATCCAAAATTCACAGAACAAATCCATTTATTAAAAGGATTTGTTCTGTAAAATTTGGATTCAGTCAAAAGGCCGCACTCAAGGATCCGGAAGGCCACATGTGGCCCTAGGGCCGCAGGTTCCCCAACCCGGACTGGGACCCATGGTAGGTCACTAATCTTAAGTATTGTATTTAATATCCAATAATGCACTGTGCCTGTGAGCCCACCGTGCCTATGTCTGAGACAGTGGTTAAGTATCAGTGCTTGGTCTTCACATAAAGTTCTACAAGAGACCATCCTGTTCCAGTCTCTGCCTTCAAAGAGAGACACACCTTTTGTGGATTTCTAAACTCAAAAAAAGGCTGCTGGGAAAACACTCCCTTATCCAAACCAACAATAACAGTGAACATTTTATTGAATGCTTACCATGTGTTAAACATTTCACATGCATCATATTATTTGATTTTCATAGTCACCGTGTGAAGTAGGCACACTCGTGATTTCCATTTTACAGGTAAGGCTCATTGAGGTTAAGCACCTTGGCCAAGGTCACACAGCTTATAAGTAGCATGATCAGGATTTAAACCTAATAGTTTGTCTGCACAACCTCATATGGTATTCTATACAAGGCTTTGCATGCAAATCTCTTTAGGTATCACCTTTTACAATCATTCCACTTCCCACAGTGTCCAACAGATTCCACATTTGGAAGCATTAGAAAAATAAAAGCACACAAAAAAGTAAATCAAATAGATCTGAAACAAAAAAACATTTTAAAAACACACTCTTTCAATCTCATAATCAATAAGGATAAGAGTAAAATTAACCCCTCAGTTAAATTTTTTTGTTTGCTAGTTTTAAAAGCTGGAGGACTTCCCAACTGCCTCACTAATTCTGATCTAATCATCATTCTGTAACTTTGGGTCACAGTTATAGAAGAACAGTTCTTCGAAAAACAGCAAATGAGAGTGAGACTAGCCTCTTACCTTTCTGCTAGAAATAGTAACAGTAGCAGCTGCATTTAAATCTACCAAGGGCACTTCTAGGAAAATTTCTAAACCATCTGTCCCCTGAAAAGAGTGAATTTAAGTACAGGAGAAAAAAAAAAAAACAAACCAGACAACCAGAAACTAATTACACATGTGTCATTTTCAATAAAAGCAACGTCTTATTAAAGATTTTTGCCTCTTTTATCCAATCGTCTATCATTTAACATAAGCTATAAACAGGAGTAATTCCATAATACTGAATTGCTCCTTTTTAAGGTTCAGCTGACTATTGAAAAGTAGAGCTTCTGCATTTCTTTTAGATTAAAGAAAAACAATGAAACACATAACTGCTATTAGATATGATTCGGTATTTTGTGACACAGGAAGTAATTATTTGACACAACTGGCAGTTTTAGCTGACTTTAGAAACTCTGTCTCTCTCTGTGGTCAGGCGCTCATTGCTAAGAGCAAACGGATGAGTTTCAAAGCGTTGGTTTGGACCACTGGAAACAGATAATCAGCAGATGATAGAAAGAAACATACCCCTTTTACTATTTTTTTTTTTTTTTTTT
>VBSM01003215.1:4429978-4496215 GCA_008086735.1 Cheirogaleus medius | reverse complement strand
TGTCTTAATGGATTAAGCAGAAACAAGGCTGTAAGGAGCAAATTAAAAATGAAATAGGTACAGTTGTTAGAACTGGCATTGGGCAGAGAGAGGTAAAAAGGATGTCTCTTCTCACAGGATAAGAGAGATTTCAGAAAGCACCAAGCCCTTGCAGAGTGCAGATGTGCGTGCCTGCAAAACGGCGAGCGTGATCCCCAACCCCTTAGAAACTGCAGAGTCCAGCCGCTGCTTACTATGTAGAGGGGCCCAGATAGTTGTATTTCAGCTAAAGACTGGGCCCATTCCCAGAAGAGACCACCAGAGTAGGGGAGGGGGGCAGCCAGGGGCCAGTTTTAGACTTTTCGTTTGCAGATTAAAGGCCTTTTCCATTTGTCAGGGTCTGCTGCTACCGCACTCTGGGGTCAGGGCTGATCCAACAAAAACACACCTCTGAAGTTATTTCTGTGAACATGGGCCCCGGAGAAGTGCAGCAGAAACATATAAGAAAGATAGCACTAGCCAATGGATCTCCAATAGCCTTCGGATAAAGACATCATTGTATCTCGTGGATCAGAGAAGGCTACAGAGAAGGCAGAGGAGGGGATAGTGAATGATTTGAGACGAAGGGGCAGAGGGTGAGAAAACCAGCAACAGCCAACCAATGGAACTGGTGTTCCCATGAGTCATTATGAGTCATATTTTTAGAGCTCTTTACAGCTTTCAAGGCTGAATGCATTATCTCATTGATTTCCCACAAAAATTCCTGGAAGATAGATAAGGTACGTGTCATTATTAATTTATGGATTTGACATTTCACCCATTACAGATGAAATGGTGGAGGCCAACATTTTTCTCCCAAGGTCATGGAACAAGTCAATGAACCGGTCTCAGACCTGAACACTTCTGGTTTCTACCTGTTGGTCTTCCAGTATGTTGCATTGCTTCCAACCCTCTGCCTCAATGGTGTTCCACATACACATTTAGTTTTTTTGTTTTGTTTTGTTTTAATTTAATTTAATTTAATTTTTATTTCAGCCTATTACGGGGGTATAAATGTTTAGGTTACATATATTGCCTTTGCTCCACTCTAGTCAGAGCTTCAAGTGTGTCCGTCCCCCAGATGGTGCACACTGCATCCCTTAGGTGTGAATATACCCATCCCCTCCACCCCCTTCCACTTGCCCAACACCCAATGAATGTCACTACTAAATGTGCACATAAGTGTTGCTCAGTTGATACCAATCTGATGGTGAGTAGACATGGTGCTTGATTTTCCATTCATGTGATACTTCACTTAGTAGAATGGGCTCCAGCTCCATCCAGGATAATACAAGAGGTGTTAGTTCACCATTATTTTTTGTGGCTGAATAGAACTCCATGGTATACATATACCACATTTTATTAATCCACTCATGTATTTATAGGTACTTGGGTTGTGTCCACATCTTTGCAGTTGTGAATTGTGCTGCTATAAACATTTGAGTGCAGATGTCTTTTTGTTTCTGAACTTAGATGCCCAGTCCACCTGCAAGCATTTCTAAGATCTAGAGAGCGATCCCTCTTAGTTCAATAAATGAACCAGACCACAATCTGGAAATCTATGATATCACTAGGGAGGATCTACTGTATCCAGAGGAAGAAATGCTGAACACTGGATCAAATACAGGAGTGATCACTCAGATCTTTATTTGATGCAAGAATGAAAGACCTAAGCTAGCTCCCCACTGATCCCCATCAATGCAGTCACAATGTGGGGAAGAAGGCATTGAGAACTTACCACTGTGTTCTAAAATATGTCCTGAAAACTGTTGGAAGTTCCTGGAGTCCAAAATGCAGTTGGGCACCAGAGCAGAATTGAACGATTGTTCTGATTTTCTTGTATATGAGTCTTAGCATTCTAATGACAGCTTTTGAGGGCTACTCGGGTTGAAATATGAAGCCACAAAAGGCCAACAGTAGGTAAAGTCTGGACAATTCTATCCATGTCACTGTTTTCCCCTGGCTTCCTGGTCTCCCTGTGGAGACAGGAATTCAGAGAACAGAACTGGAGAGCCAAGAGGGGTGAGGCATAACGGAGAGTCCTCCAAATGCCGATTCGGCAAATTTTAACTTTTTCAGCTATAAACCTTTCAATACCTCAAAATAAATCCTTCAATTTTATATGAGAGTTTGGTTTCTGCAGCTGTAGATTTATGCAGTGTGCTGAGGCCAGGCCAAGAGAAGTGAACATAAACGATGTGACAGATAGGGTAAGGATGTTATTCAGCTTCTCACTACAGCATGGCTCACTTAGGAACTTTCCAAATGTCATGCATAACCTCTCTCATTAATTAGCTGCTAAAGCAGCTGATCTTCTGCCATGGATGTGTGTCTCCAATTGCCGGCCCTCAGCGTGAGAGGTGCTGCAGAAAGCAGTCACTTCCTCACCCCTGGCCTGGATCGGAGACACACAGACAAGCAAATCATCCCAGCATCCCTGGTGCAGACTAATCTGTCGACCACAGGCCTGCCCTCTCTGTGTGCCAACTTATGCTCCTTGGTTGCTCATGGGAAATGGAGCACTGAAATATAATGTGCCTCAGGAGCCAGCCGTATTCACCAGGAAATTATTTAAGACATGTCAACAGCATAAACAGCCAGTAGGTTTTGACAACAAGACTGCATAAGAGACCTATCGCCATATGACCTTTATGGAAGTGTTTAAAAATAAACTAACTAATATTTTTAAAAATCATTATGAATCAGGCTCTGTGCTTGTTTTTTACACATATCTTAGCTAAACTTTATAAAAACAAAGTAAATAAAATCAACTTCATTCTGCAGAAGAAGAAACTCAGAATCAGAGAGGTTAAATGTTATCTTAGTCCATTTTGTGCAGCTATAGCAGAATATTTGAGACTGAAAAATTTATTAAGAACAGGAACTTATTTTCCCACAGTTCTGGAGGCTAGGAAGTCCAAGATCAAGGCACCAGCAGTTTGGTTATGTAGTAAGGACTTCATCCTCTCAAGGGGAGGAATACTGTGTCCTCACATAGTGGAAGGAAGGGCAAGAGGTCCGAACACTGTGTGAAGCCTCTTTTATAAGAGCCTTAATCGCATTCCTGGGAAGGAGCCCCCATGGCCTAATCACCTCCTAAGGGCCCCACCTTCTAATACTATCAAGTTGGCAACACCTGAATTTTGGAGGGGGCATATTCAAACAATAGAAAATGCCTTACCTGAATAGCATCCAGGTAGAACATTAAGGAATAACCCTGTCTCCTTTATCCTTAACTTCAAGTGATCGACTTAAGGTGATAATTCTTTCAAAAATTGCAACCCATAAATATGAAAGAGAAAACTATTATTTAGCTAAAATTATCGGGAGAGACCCAAGTTGTTTCTCTTCCATGAAAACCACAGAATGGTTCATCATCATCATCATAGCATCCAGAAAACTGTAATTATTAACAATGACTGAGGCCATGGCTTTTTATGTAATTTAAATTTCATCGAAGTGTTATGTGTGTGAGTTTTGCTTCTGGCCAAAGACAAAGTAGAAAGAACCACATTTACCCACCCACCTGAAACAGGTTTTAAAAATTGGGACAAAAATACATGAAACAATGGTTTTGAAGACATTGGACATCAGTCAACAAAGGACAAGGAAGCCTGACACTGTAAGCCCTACGACTGACCTAGCTCACCACCTGGAGAGAATTCCAAAGGTCCCGTGCAGGGAGGGAGGAACCCAGTGGAGCTTAGCGTGCTCCTTGAGTTGAGCAGATATGATGGCCCAGGGAGGTTAAGGCAGCCAGAGTTTACAGGGTAGAGTCACATATATAAATTATCATATATATCTTATAACCATATGTGTGTGATTCTCTGATATGTATATAGTCCATCCTTTTGTGGATGTAAAATAATTTTTTATTTTCCTAGGAATATTAATTATATATTTGAAGTTTTCTCCTGCACTCTGAATTGTTATTTTCCTCTGCGTTACATGAAACTGCCTCTACCTCTCTCTTACTCTCTCTTTCTCTCCCTCCCTTTATCTCTGTTTCTCCCTTGGTCTACCTCCCCCATCTCCCTCTGCCTTCCATATGGGAGTGGAAGCTTACACTTGCTTGGTTTTTGAGGGTTTTTTGTTGTTGTTTCTGTATGTTTGTTTTTACTTTCTAAGTAGTTGTGGAAACAAAATATGTTGGGGGAACACTAGAGAACTAATGATCTTTTCAGTAGTGTAGGCTGAATAATTCCTTATAGTGTGAGAAAAATAAAGCATAAAACCTTCAGTTATTCCTTGACCAAAAATCTGTAGAGTTCACTCATGCTGCATTCAATTATATTTTCAGAAATCCCTTAATCTGTTACTTTTCTGTTTGATTTTCTTTTGTTTCCAAGTAACGTCTGAAAGTTTCAGCCTCCAGCTAAGACAAGACTGGAGTCACTGGTATTGGACTAGCCCTCCTACAATAAAAAACCAGAAAACTAGACAAAATATATGAAACAGCAGTTTTCAAACACTGAAAAAACAGATGATACAAGACTGTGATCCCCCAGAGGAAAAAAATAAGGCAAGACTTGTGATCACACTGGTTTTCTGCCTGAAGGTAGTTTCTGAGTCAGGTGCCGGGAAGGGAAACACACAGAACACATTGGTCTCCTGGAGCTCAAAGGACAATAGTCAGAGTTTAGAGGAGCTTAGAGGACTGTAATTTGTGTGGCTGAGTACCAGGAAGGAAGGATCTACACAGAAAGAGTCTGCAAAGTGGTCTGCTTGAGGGTCTGGTCATATGTGCTTAGAGAAAGATTCCGCAAGGCTAAACAAGGAACAGTTAATAGAGATAGAGCAACTTATGAGAAGCACTCTGGGAGAAAATACTTCCATCACATATATCTGACAAAAGACTTGTATCCAAAATATGTAATGACACCTTCCAATTCAATGATAAGAAGGCAAGCACACCAATTCAAAAGGGGAAAATTATTTGAGCAGACACTTCACTAAAGATGTATGAATGACTGGTAAGCACATACAAAAGTGCTTATTAGACACCATGGAAATTCAAATTAAAACAATAAAAGGGTACTTCATAGTTACTGCCACAGACTCACTGGAATGATTACAATTTAAAAGACTGGCAATTCCAAGTGTTATGAAGATTTGGAGCCACTGGAACTCATACATTGCCGGTGGGAGTGAACAGTCACTTTGCAAAACAGACTGGCAGGTTCTTGTAAAATTTAAAAATATACTTACTCTGGGATCTAAGAATTCCATTTCAGATATTTGTCCAAGAGAATTGAAAATGTAAGTCTACGAAAAGATTTGTATGTGAATGAAAGTTCACAGAAGCTTTCTTCATAATAGCCCCAAACCAGAAACACAGATGTCCATCAATGGGTAAATAAATAAACAAATTGTTATATATATAGTGAAATAAACTCAGCAATTTAAATAAACAAACTACTGTCACATACAACTACAAGGATGGATCTCAAAATCTTTATGCTAAGTAAAAGAAATAAGACACAAACAGGTACATACTATTAATATATGAATCCATTTATATGAAAGTCTAGGACAAGCAAAACTAATTCATAATAAAGAAGTCAGATCAATAATCACTTGGAGCAGGAATGGTGGGTAAGGGACATAAGGAAATTTTCTGAGGTAGATGAATATGTTCTATATATTGATTTATGTGATGTTTACATACCTTTATCAAAACTCCTGAAACTGTATATCAAATGTCAGTGTTGTCTTGAGGTAATAACTGCTCTAATCTGTTTAACTCAAATTATTTTTAAGTGTTTCATTGCAAAATATTTACACCCACTGGTCCATTTAGAAACAAACTATTTTTTAAAAGATTTTTTAAAAAGTTAATAGGAAAATAAGTGTGCTTTATTGAATTTAAATATAACTCAATGACGTTTATTTTTAAATGTTTACATTAATACCCCACTTTGCAACCAAGAGTGACTTGGATTCTCAGGAAGGACAGAAAAGCTGAGGTGCACAATTAAAGGACACTTAGCTGTCAAAGAAAGATGAAGAAAGGCCCCCTGCCCAGCCGCTATGCAAATAATTTACAAAGTCAGGTCAGGCACATTTCCAAGTTAACTTCTAGATCTAAGAAATCTATGAGCAGTAAGGATCAGGCAACAAGCTCACGATCAGAAGCATAAAAATTAGGATGAGATATTAATCACGTGCATCAAAAAGGAATTAAGAAACACAGATCTGTGTCTGATGAAGGCCAGAAATACCACTGGTCCTTCCTTGCAGAAGAATAGACAATATCATGATTTATTTCAACTTCTAAGCACAAAGATGTTAAGGCTAAAGAATATGAACCACCAGCAGAGAACGCCAAAGAATTTGGGTTATCTTACCACCTTTATCAGTGTCTCTTTTTCTAACTGGTGGATTGTAAGTTACCCCTGTTTGCTCAAATCATGTTTCTTTTATTATTATTTCAGAATATTACAGGGTAAAAATGTTTAGGTTACATATATTGCCTTTGCCCCGCCCGAGTCAGAGCTACACGTGTGCCCATCCCCCAGACAGCGCACACCGCACCCATTAGGTAAGTGTTTACCCATCCTCTACTCCCCCCTCACCTGCCTGACACCCAATGAATGCTACTTCCATACGTGCACACTAGTGTTGAACAATTAGTACCAATTTGACGGTGAGTATATGTGTTACTTGTTTTTCCATTCTGGTGATACTTCACTTCAGAGAAGGGGCTCCAGCTCCAACCAGGATAATATAAGAGGTGCTAGTTCACCATCGTTTTTTGTGGCTGAGTAGAACTTCATGGTATACATATTTCACATTTTATTAATCTGCTCATGAATTGATGGGCACTTGGGTTGTTTCCACATCTTTCCAATTGTGAATTGTGCTGGAATGTGCAGATGTCTTTTTTATAGAATGTCTTTTTTTCCTTAGGGTAGATGCCCAGTAGGGGGATTGCTGCATCAAATGGTAGTTCTACTTTTAGTTCTTTTTAGTTCTTAATAGTGGTGAGTATCTCCGCCTGTCAAACCATGTTTCTATTCAAATTTGAGTCTTCTCTGTCTATAGATCCAGAAAATACCCCAGAATATTTGAGGGTAGAGATCAAAAGTCATTGTCATTATAACAGTAGTAATCTATAGGTTTGGCATTGAATTCCTTGAGGCATAGGTTATGCTAAGTTCTGTAAGAAGGAGTAGTATGTGAGTCTGCACCATAGGTGCTAATCAGTCTAAACATTTTCATTAGCTCTGAATTCCATTCAAAGGAAAAATTCTTCTTTGAAAAGCCATGAATCATTAACATTTCATTACACCAAGCTTCGATCTGGCAACTTAAAGAAATTTTTCAGAGGAAAGGCACACAATCCAAGTGACTATCTTAATTACCTGCATCAGCCCAATTAATCTGTGGTAGATTTCAAGCTGAAACAAAGGCCCAGGCATGAGTCTTGCTGTCCCGACCCAGCCAGAGGATTCTGTGCAGCCTCTCCCTCACCCATTCCAGGGAAGAGAGACAATAGGATGCAGTTGAACCCCCAGGGTCTTGGCAGCCAGAAGACAAGGAGGAGAAGCTCTGCAGAGCTCGTATCAGTGTGGAAAATCAGATCACAGCTAAAGAATCCTTGAGAATTGAAGGGCAGCCTTTGAAACATCTGATAAAAGCAACATTTTTAAATTGTCCTTGAGGATGAGTTTTATCATCTGAATCAACAGATGCTAAAACACAGAAACACCTCAGAGATCTTTAGTAGCCTGTCAAATGTATTAATATGTGACCTATTTTCCCACTATAAGTGATGTTCACTGATGGGCCCTAAAGCTGGACCCTGGGAGGGTCCTCTGACAGCCAGGAAGCATCTACCCACTGCCTGAGTGTCCCTGCACTTCTCTTGCCATGCTTCTCCCACCACATCAGATCCCTCGCATGTGGACACGTTTGGCTTGAGCTCAACCAGTGAGATGCTCTAGTTTGAATTATTTCTTCAGTGTAATAAATCAATGCTGTGCAACAAATCAGTGCTTAAGCAAAATAGATGAAAACCCAGATGGCACGTGTAGTAAGGATGCTGAGAAGTACAACCTCCCTTGGTTATAACCCTCCTCCTATAACCTCCCAGCACCTATAAAATCCCCATTAGACCATTTCTCATGTCTGAAATTCAGCACTGCAAGTTTATTTCTTTGGGTTAAAGTAGAAAAATCTACAAACATGCAAAGAGTACATGGACAGATCATTAAATCATTATTAGTCATAAACTACTTACTATGAATTATCTTTTCCAAATGTTTTTTCCTAGGGAATGAAGGTGCAGATGATTTTCATAGGAGTGTGTGAAAATATCAACCCCATGCACCAACCCAGTGGCAGGAAGCTAAGTGGGAGTAAAGAAATTGGGGTAGCTCAGGGCACTGGTGATCTTGGGAGGAGAAAAAGCACATCAAGAAAACTAAACAGAGAAATAAACAATTACCTAAGACCTATTTCCCCTAGGTCACAATTTTGTAAGCTACCTAACATAGTGAAAAGTATATGGTCAACACTTCCTGAGGAGCAAAAGCCCTGGATTATCCATCCCCCAAGTTACTTTCAGCAAACGGCTGAGTGGAGTCAATGACAAGTCACTGCTCTCCCTCTAGGAACAGTGAGATGCAGTCGCTTCAGGCCATGGCATCCGGCAGATGCGAGAATCAGAGAAAGTGCTCCCGGACTGGAAGTCTGGGTTGGGCCAGACAGGTCTCCATGGTTTCATAAAGGAGTCTTGAGAAACAATGTATGATTATTGTAGAAGAGCCACAGACTAGAAAAAACAATATGGCATTCTAAAACAAATAAATAAGACAACTATACGTCTGAATTAGGGTGCCTCACAAATGCCGTGAGCTTTGCTAGGTTAGTTCCCACTTTCAATAAATTCACAGTTTGGCAACTGATAAGCAAACCAATGAGAACAATGGCCAACAGGAACAGATGGGATTGGTGCTTGATAGAAAAATGCTCAGAATGAGGGTGACTCCAGCAGAGGGTCCCAAACCCACTCCCGGGGAGGATCCTCAGGGCAGGCTGCATCTGAGCTAAGGCTTGAAAGATGGAGGAGGGTGAATTCCAGGCAGAGGGAGCAGCAACATACCCAGTCCACAGGAATGCACACAGGCCGGGGCACCCAGAGCGTGCGACGGGGGGAGAGGTGGAGGGACCAAGGATAAGGCCAGAGAGGCAGAGGCCGGCTTCCAAAGGGCCTTCCTTATACAGCCTAAGCAGTTCATGTAAGCACACATCCATGTTCATACATCGTCCCACCTTACTCCAGAAAGGATTTAAAGTGGCTCTTGCAAAAGAACTTGAACTGTATTATGAATGCAATTGAGTGTAATTGAAGGATTTCAAGCAGGGAATGACATGCTCAGGCATGCATTTAAGAAAGATTATTCAAGCAATGTAGAAAATAAATTGTAACGGGTACAGGGAAAGAGATGTGCCTTCAGGCAGTTAAGGTAGAATAGAGGCAATTACATTAATCCAAGGGGAACACGATGCTGGCCGGAACGAATGCAGTGGCACGGGGAACGGACAAGACCGGATAGATCCGAGATGTATTTAGGATTGGGCAGAATAACTTCTAAGCTAATGGACCTAATGATACTTAACGCTATGGGAGTAGAAAGCAATTCCTCAGGAAATGTGTCTTGATCGGGAATTTGAAGCAAGGGAGACAAGTGATCTAGACAATCTGCCTGATATTAGACAGTATTTATAGTGTGGACATATACAGTTTCAAGTACTGTCAAGTTTACTTTGACTTTCCATTGCAATTAGCAGCCTAGTTTCTTTTAAGCAGAGTCTTATTTCTTTCAAGGTACAAATTTCTGGGATTGTCCAGTTGTCATACTACCCTGGAAACTATTTAGTGCATTCTTCAAAGGAGTATTGTTGGTAGCAACACCACAGGATACAAAGACACATCTCACTGTCACGTGCAGAAACTGGGGGAGGTGATTTTCTCTACAAAGGAAAATCTATTCCCAGTTAAAGTGAACACTTCATGCAGACCTTAAATCAGATATTATGAGTGAAATGTCTTGCATGGAACCTGAAAGACAAGTAGTTCTCAATAAGGATAAGTTGGATCTGAAACCACATTTAAAAAAATATTTTTAGAAAACATCCTCACTAAAAGAATTAATTTTAATATGAATACAAAATTTGAGAAATCTCCTTCAGTTCACTATAACAGACTTTGGCCTGTAAAGACATAAATTGGGGTGAAGGAGGAGGATGAACACGTGTTTTTGTGAACAGGGAGTGATTTTAAAAGAGACAGTAGTAAAGGTTTGACTTTATGAAAATTGCATATTTTACTTCTAAGATTTTCAGTAGGAGCATAGAATAACTCCCTGAAAGAAAATTTAAGCTATAAAAATACCTACTGTTGAACATGACTGTTTTAAAATGTGTATGCAGCAGTAAGGAATTTTTTAAAAAAAATATAAAGGTGGTTTAAGGTTAGGTTATTTGTCAAAGTGTTCACCAAGACCATAAATTTAGAAAACAAGCTAAAACTATAATCTTGAAAGATACCTAAAAGACATTTGCTACATTGCTACATTACATCTTAATTTTTTTTTTTTTAGTAATTTAGAAATGGATGGACATTTACTTAACTTGAAAAATGGTGTCTATCCTAAACCGATAACTAACATCATCTTGATTGGATAGAAAAATGTCCATGAAAGCTGGAGATAAAAAATGGGTACTACTGTTACCTAACATCATACTGGAAGTTCTAGATAAATCAAATAAAAGATACAAATATTTTTTAAAAAAGGAAACAAAAGTATGATTATTTGTGGATAAGATCATCTATATAAAAATGATTCACCATTAAAAAACTGAAACAACAAAAGATTTAGGGAAAATTAGAGTTTTAAATATATATACAGAATAGTCTATGCATATTACAATAATGTTTCTAGAAAAATCACAGTAACAATTGAGAAAAGAAGTGATGTCATTGGAAATCTGTATTTTATTCACCTAGTTTTCTCTTTTCTGAATCAATATACCAATTCACCAAAGACACATCCTTTTGATTTTAGAAGGTGCTCATGAATTTATTTAACATATTCATTAATTTATTCAATAGACATTACCGATTGTGACTACTGTTACGCTGCTACGATCAGCACGGGGGAAACCATGGTGAATTCCTGCCACAGTGGTGTGGTGCAAGCACAGGGTACTGTCCTGTCTTGCAGGTTTGGATCGCTTGATCTAAAAGATGCTAGGGGTTATTTAAATCTATAAAGAAGTAAGAACGTTCTAGATAAAAGACAAGACATGTGTAAAGGCTCTGAGGCACAGAAGGGCCAGGGACTTTAGAAGCATTGAAGGCGGGCACAATAGAATTTAGAAAGTGAGAAGGAACAACTGCCTAAGAACCACATTAAAGAGAAAAGAAGGCCAGAAAAGAAGGCAGGGGAGAGGAGGTGCCTGCAGCAATTAGGGATTATATCCTAAAGATGTGGAGAAGCAACCCAAGGTTTTGAGTAGAAACAAGAGAGAAAGAAAAGAAGGGGTTAGGAGACATGGGGAGGTAGAATCTGCAATGCTTGACAATTGCTTGGAGGGGGCCCTGGGGGGGATCAGGCCCCCAGGGAACCGTCAGTGCAGCTCTATTGGGAAAGAATGTGCTCTTGGCTCTCACCCAGCAGGTTCACACCCACCCCAGCCCCCAGGGCTGGATATCTTAAGCACCCGGGATTTTGTGTTTCTTCATGTATAAAACGGAGATGATAATAACAGGACCTGTGATGATTATTTGAAATGATCCCTCTAGTGTTTAGCGGAATGTCTGTTAACGTGACTGTCACTTAGTAGGTGTCCTTTACAAGTATGATTAGTTATGTTTAGACGTATTTATTCCAAGTGTCCGTAAACTTCCAGGAGGGGACAGTAAAAGATGTCTGGCTGTGAAGGCCTGTATCTCTGGAAAGAGACCTGGGCTGCAGTATGCATCTGGAAATCAACAGATACGTAGTATTTGAAGTTTTTAAACAGTGGCAAAAGGTAGATTACTGAATAAATGGTTTTGTGGTAACTAGATAGTCATTAGGGACAGACAATAAAGTTAGATCCTTCCCACAATCTGAACATAGAATTTAAAAGGATTAAATGCTTAAACATTAAAAAAATGGGAGTGTTAAAATATTACCTTAGGATAGAAAAATTCTTTGTAAAACAGAAAAGCAAAAGCCCTTGAAGAAAATCTAGATATATTTGAATGCACTGAAATCTAAAACATTTAAGGTTAAAAAAGGTATAAATTTTAAAAACAAGGACACAAGTAAGAGACAGATAATCTGACTGAAAAGTAGGTGAAACATATAAGCAAGTAAGAAAACATATAAATGAAATCAGCACCACATATTATTGACCTGTTAGACTGGTAAAAAAAACTTAAAATTTTAAAGTTTTAATTAAGGTTTTTTGAGGTTGAGTGAAAGCAAAGGAAAATATGTACTTTAAAGCAGTAACTTTACAATTCTTTGCTCGTTTCCAATAAAATAATTTTCTAGAATTATAAATGCATTCATATTTTAAGACATTATTTTTCTTAACTTTAAAGAGTTGCAATATTATAAATATTGACATTTAAAAATAAAACCACATCACTCTTTCACATTTTTAATGTAATATAAATCCAAGTATTTGATATCAATCATCATGCACTTAAAAAAGAAGCCTCTTCTTTAGAATTTGAAAACTTTGGTTTTTTCTCTTTGAAGTTATATTTTTATCCCCCTTCCTTCATATATATTTATCCTAATACAATATATTTTATGCTTCTACAATTTGATCAATCACCTTTGGACGTTTGTCTATATTAAAAAATATATTAACTACTTAATTTAAAATTTTCAATAGAAATTTTAAAGTTTTATTTCCTGTGGCCATCAATGTTTTCTGGATTGAGTTACTAGTAGTCTATAATGGAGCAGAACTACATACAATATTAAATATTTTATATACAATTACTAAACAAAAGGTAAAATTGTAGTGGATATCTACTTCTGTAGCAGGCGGAGTAACAGCCTCCCAGATATGTCCTCACCTTAACATCTGAAACCCCTGAATGTTTCATTATGTGGAAAAAGGAACATGGCAAATGGAATTCAGGTTACGGACCTGAAAATAGGAAGACTCTCCTGCACTATTTGAGTCAGCCCAGTCTAACCACATAAATTCTTAAAAGTAGAAAAGGAAGGCAGAGGAGTTGGCCAGAAAGGCGAGAATGATTTGCAACGTGAGACTCTACCCACCACGGCTGATGCTGAAGACAGAAGCCAGGAAAGGGGGCCGAGAGCTGGGAAAGAGGGCGGCCTCTGGACACACAGAAAAGGGCCCTCAACTGACAGGCAGCAGGGAAACTGGGACTTCAGTCCTGCCACCAAAAGGAACTGAATTATCCCAACCACAGGAGTGAGCGAGAAAACAACCCTACCCTAAAGCCTCTAGCAAGGAACACGGCCTGCTGACCCGGTAACCTTAGCCTGGTGAGACCCACGGCACACTCCTGACCTTCAGAACTGCAAGATAATATGTTTGCTATCAAATTGGTGGTAGTAGAAATCGAAGACAATCTCATGATAAAAATGAATTATAATTAGACTTTTCTGGTTACATAAAAAAGGAAAGATAAGATTATCACTACCATTTTTGAGAGGCCTGTGCACAAGAGTAGAAATAAAGGCCCATAGACCAAATGTCTAAATATGTAAAAGTTATGAACCTAACAAACAGTTGAACAAGATATGCATTTCCACACCCTGAGAGCACACATCTATGTCAGACATAAGAGGTCAATTCAATCTGTAATTCTCCGATTCCTAAAGAGTTTTTGTGACAGGCTCTTGCTCTATTGTCCAAGCTGGAGTCCAGAGTGCAGTGACCTTATCACAGCTCACTGTCACCTTAAACTCCTGAGCTGAAGTGATCCTCTTGCCTCAGCCTCTTGAGTACCTAGGAATACAGGTGCATGCCACCACACCCAGCTTTTTTAAAAAAATTATTTCTTTGTAGAGACGGGGTCTTGCTATGTTGCCCAGGCTGGTCTTCAACTCCTCGCCTTAAGGGATCCTCCTGCCTCAGACTCCCAAAATCCTGGGATTACAGGCATGAGCCACCGTGCCAGACTTCCAATTCCTGAGTTCTAAGCCTGCAGGTGTCACATAGGATGAGCCAGCCCTGTCCCCTGACGGCCTTCACTCCTTTTCTTCTTACCTCTTGGGGCATGGGAGGCTTCACTGCAGGGGCCTCCCATGCCCCAAGAAAATGGGAAGGGACGGGAAGGGAGGGAAGGGGAGGGGAGGGGAGGGGAGGGGAGGGGAGGGGAGGGAAGGGAAGGGAAGGGAAGGGAAGGGAAGGGAAGGGAAGGGAAGGGAAGGGAAAGGAAGGGTCTCTGCTATCTCTTCTTATGACACGAATTCTCTCAAATCAGGGCACATCCTTGTGACCTTGTTTAACCTTAACTCCTTAGATGTCCCATCTCAAAATATAGCCAAGCCAGCTGTTCGGGCTTCAACATGTGAATTTAAGGGGGGCACAAACATTCAGTCCATAATATTCAGCCCCTGGGCCCCCCAAATCCATATCTTCCTCACATACAAAATACATTCATTTTATCCCAACATCCCCAGAAGTCTTAACTCATGCTTGCATGGACTCTAAAATCATCCAAAGTCTCATCTAAATAATCAAATAGAATAATATCTCACAGGTCTCTAATTTTAGTCAAATTCGTGAAGGAACCTGATTTCCCCATTGAATTCTGAATTCGATTTTAGGATGTCTAGTGTCAAGGGAACGCAGTTGTGTGGACTGTGGATGTTCCTCTACCTGTGAGAACCTGGATGACGACACTGACGAAAGCATCTGTATTTACAAAAAAAAAGTGTGGAAAAAGTAAATTTTGAATATTTTTAATAGGAGAAGACAGAACCTTCTGAAGCACAGAAGACAGCAAAGAAAGGTCATGTGGACGGGCCCTGGGGAGAGGCTAGGCCCCGGGGTGGGGGTGAGGAGCAGGCTAGGAGTCTGCAGGAATAACTCAGAGAACAAGCGCAGTTGCCAGGACACCTGGAATCCAGCCCCGCTTCCCGCACTAGTTAACTGTGTGACTTAAGAAAGTCACTTAACCTCCCAAGTTTTTATTCCCTCTTCTATAAAAAACAAGGATTAGATTAGACGACTTTTAAAGATTTTTTTTTCTACTTCTAAATTTCTACAGTTCTTAATATGTTCAGACATTCTTTCACATGCTCCAACTACTAGAAGCTCCACCTTCTTTTAATAAATTCTGTTTACTTGCAGGTGGTTGGACTATTAAGAAAAGCAAATTGTTTAAATAATGTCTGACTTTTGACTGGCTTGACTCTCCTAACGGGCCAGGTATATATATATATATATATATACATATTTTTTTTCTGGGCAGTGATTTTTTTAGGTACATCAATCAAGTAGCCAGTATTTATTGCATGGAGCTAATTAACTTCCAAAATGACATTTTCATTTGTAACACTGGTGGAGATTTGAACTCAGATCTCATCAATGAAAAGCAGCTGCACTAATAACCCAAGTCCCAAGGAGCCCCCTAATTCTCCCAGCTTACCCTAACCATAAATGTGTGATTAATCACAGGTTTATGGGACTTCTCAGTTACTGTGAAAACAAATCATTACCAGAAACTGGCATTCCCAATTTATTTTATTTATTTTATTTTTATTTTTATTACTTATACCTTATTCTCCATATTTTCCATATGTTTTGGGGTCCTTCTCATCCATTCAGGACCTTGTAGAAAGCTCAGCTCACCCCCATCTCCTGATACATAAAAACATGTTGTTGGCTTCTATTCACTTTTCTATTCGGAAGGCTGTGGGACTAATGACACCCGGTAGGAAGGGGTGAGGGAACGATGCACTTGGCAGCTGGACAGAGTGAAGACAAAGTGGTCGCTCCTCATCTGAGGTCAGTACAGCAAAAACAGAACTTCACCCACCCGTAAGACCCAGGCAGGCAAGGGGTTAGGGACTTGGCAGTGAGCGGGAGCATATGACAGTGGCTTATCTTTACCAAGTTCTCACTCATTTTGTTTCTATTACGGTAAAAAAAAAATTATATAAGAAAATCTAGATAAACAATTTAACCTCTTGCCTCTTGTGCTCAAGCACCAAAAATGGTTAGATTTAATACAATTTCATCAAACTTACTTTAAGGGACTTCAGGCACACATCAAGACATGGCTTCCAAAGCAGCGAGAACAACCTTGGATTCCAATTGAAGTAGACACGCCTTACTAAGATGCCAGGGACAGATCACACAACCAGTGCAGTCAAATACAACCCTGAGTCTTCAGTCCTAAGGAGCAGCATCCACTACTGGTGTTTGGCGTCCAGGTGAACTGCATCTCAACCCTGCAACTCTGTGTAGACCAGCATTTCCGGTTGAGTAGCAGCAGAAATTAATTTATTTGACAACAGTGACTAAGCCTCTGCAGCAATATCAGGTCAGCTGTCTAGTGAGAGTGTACGTACGTGTGTATGTGTGAGTGTGTGTGTGTGGGCACGCATGAGAGAGAGAGAGAGAGAGAGAGAGAGAGAGAGAGAGAGAGAGAGAGAGAGAGAAGATGCTTATGCCTTAGACTCCCAGATCTCCAAGTCCTTCAGCTTTTTCAACTGTGACAAACTTGTGAGGTCAACTTTCCCATTGATATCTGCATAAATTGCCCTGATCGCATCTTATGAGAGAGTCAAGGGACTTCTCCCCTAAAACATGTGGGCTTTCTAAAGGAACTTAAGCTTCTCATAGTCACTTCATTCTCCAAGTTCCTGCTCTTGCAGAACTTTCTCTCATTTATGTCCCATGTAGGTGGTTCTCTTGTCCCTGCTGCCTGATATAAAGCTGGAAACACACCCCCCTTGCTTTGACTCTCTCCAAACACCACTATCTGGAGCCAGTTCTGTATGGTCAATGCACAAGGAAGTTTGAAGTTAAACAAGCTTGAAATTAAACAATGAAACAAAGTAGTGTAGAATTATCACAGGGTATCAGAGTAACCAGTTGAGCACATCCTTGCATTAAAATTCCACTGGCCAATCCCCCATCAGGAAATTTCTCACAGGCTGTCTCTTTGTTTTGTGTCTCAGCCCACTGCCCTGTTTTTGACTTCTCTCTCTCATGGCCAGCCTCCAACTTCCTCCTCCTCGTGGCTGGCTACTCGTTTCTTCTACAAAATAGTGCAGCCCTCCACTCCCTACTTCAATGGGGTCTGGCCCACCCTAACTATCCTAACCTCATCAAGTTTGCTGTAGAAAGCAAAGATGGATTCACTTTCCGCCATTACCAAATTCCTAGGCACACCGAGCTTCCCCACCACTCCTTGTGCATAAAGGGGAATAATATGAAAGGCCATCCCCCCAAAATGAATGATGTGAGGACCTTTGGAAGGCAGAGTTCTGCCAAAGGCCCCTCCTACCTTTTAATTTGCTTTGTTTCTATTAATAATAGCATATTTTGCCTGCCACTTAACATCTTTCACAAACACTCGTATTCTTACGGTCTCTCTTTCTTACACACACACACTTTCATTCATATATTCTTTTTAAAACTCACATACTAGTAAACACCAGAAATCAAGGCACTACTCAATTAGTCCTTGTTCATTCAGGGTCTACACTGCAGGGACAGGAGAAAGCAGGGAAGAGGAAAGTCAAAGAAAGCAAGTGACAAAGGAAGGCAAAAAACAGAAGTAGTAAGGAAAGAAGAGGAAAAGTGAAGGAAGCAGTGTGTGTGTTTCGGAAGATCTAGGAGGCCTGGGAAAGTGGTTTCTAACTGCATGGGATGACTGCCCTGTGAGCTGTGTCTCGCTGCCAGCCATGGGGGCCCTGGCATCATCAGTAAAGTGAGAACGATGCACTGACAAAAAGCCACATGCACAGTGTACATGTCCCTGTGCAGATGTGACACAGACACACATGTGGGTCCACCCCTCGTCCCCTGCAAAGGATGACAGCCAGAGGGGAGTGAGGTTATTGGGATACAAAAACAAAACATACCCAACACCAATAACTGACCCTTCTTTTACACATTTTTTTAACTTTGTTAAGAGGTCATAAGACATTTAGCTGATTCTGTAGAGAGTGCACAGGTATTAATAAAGACGAGCTATATTTTTATGCTTTCCCTCTTGTTCTGGCACAACATAGACCAGAAACTAGGACTGAGCAAAGGAGATTCAGGACATAATGATCAGGGTGCACACATCCAGCCCAGGAATGGGAAGCTGTGGCCCCAGGAGGTCTTTGCTTGTAGCATTTCCAGCCTTATAATTCATCCTTTTGAGGTTTAGCAGAGTAGCCAAAGTGGCCAAAGCTGAGGGTGTTAACACGAACTAAACCTCAGCCCCCTTGAAGGCTTCCTCCTGGTGACTCCAGAGCTCCTGCATGGTCCCCTCCACCCTGAGTCACTACCACCACCTGCTTTGAGACCATGGCTTTGGAAAAAGTCATGCCCACAGACACGTCTTCCTCTGTGTGTGACACAGCCTCCGCCGACTTGTGGTGAGACCTCGGATGCCAAATGTAACCAAACACAGGAGTCCCCATCCTGTGGCTGCAGCCTTCTATGTGTGGGAGTTTATTCGCTGGATGCCATCATAGCTGGAGTTTGAGGCCACTGGGCTCCCAGGAAACCGGGGAAAGGGTCTTCCTGGAGCTGGCGTTTGTCCAGGACATGCATCACCTTCCCTCCCACCAAAATCTACAGCTGTATCTTTCAGGCTTGGGGACCACCCCTTTTCCCCACAGCAAAATCTCTTTAATTTACTGGATTCCACAGCCTCCCAGGAAACTGGGACAAAAAGTGAAAATATGTCAACAAGAAACCAAATTGAGAAATAACCTGAAAACTGCCCCCCAAATTACATGGCAACATTGTTTCTAAGTTCATCCTTCTGAAGTATGTATCATAACAATTTCCTCTTCCCCAATTTCATGACCTTTCACTGGGAGTCTTAGGAAATCTCTAACAGTGTTCTAGTTTCCTCTCACATCCCTGTCTTCCAAACCATCAAGTTATCTTTCTGAAAACACATATCTAATTATTTTTCTTCTCATCCGTGGCTCCCTGTTCTCCATAGTATGAAATACAAAATTTTAAGCACACGCTCTTCACACACATTAGAATATTTACACTTCCCTACCCAGGCTGCAGACATCCATGTCAATATTCCACTGCACATTCTATTACTTCTTCTAGAATGTTCTTCCACTTGTTCTATTGGCAAAGTGTTCCTCCTTCAAAGGCCAACCCATTTGGTCATCTGCTCTGTAAGGTCTTCCAAAGCCCTTCAAACAGAGAGACTTCTCCCTTTCTTCTGGTTTTATCTTCCTTCAGTGTTGTAAACTATTGTTATCTTAAGTAATAATTTGACTCTTATAAAGTAAGCTTAAGATGAGCATAGATCACATTTTTAGGTCCTAGTGTAAGACATGGTATATAAAACGATGCTCAACAAATACATGATACATATCAGAGGACAATGAATAAATAAATGGATAAATGATACATACAGTGACACTAATGCAGAACACATTTGGCATGGACAATGTAAAAGAGTGCTGATGCACATGTAAATCAGTGCTTTTACCTACATATATAGGATGATACAGTTCATATAAAACCTAACATACAAATACACATAAAATCTAGTACTTTATATATTCTTTGGACATATACATGAAACTTGAGTTTTGTATTGAAAAATATGCCCTGAAGGTCTTTCTGGATCAGGCCTTTCTGCATTTGTTTGATTTTGCTTTTCATTTTTCTTTTTACTTTTCTTATTACTACTTTGGAGTCCACAGACCAGATAAACCTCAGTCTTTCTAGCTATCCTCCCTGGCTGAAAAATGGCTTCTACTTTTTTTTTCCCCTTCACTATTGGGGACAAATGCTGCTATGAAATTCCTGGGCTTTCTGCATCCTTGTGCACATATGCATGTTTTTCTTAAGGGTAACATCTGAGAAGAAGAATTGTTAGGTCACAGGAAATGCATATTTTAAATGTTAATACATTCTACAAAATTACCCTACAAGTTGGTTTACAAATGTAACTACTTCTATCTTTCTACTCTTCTATCTTCCCATTTTACCCCTGCTAAATTCCTCATTGCTATCTTCTGAAAATTTAGTTCCAAATTTTTTTTTCAATGAACAGTTATTAAACTTAACATTACGTTTTCCTAATGTCACTGCTAACCTTTGGTTCTTCCATCTCATTATTTCCTCTCAGATTCATCTTTCTTGTTGGCAGTATGTATCGTTCTGTAATTCTTTCAGAATTTTTACAGTTTATTACTACTCATATGTAGAAAACCATCTTCCTTTCAAACTCATGCTTGAATAATAGCACTAGTCGTAGAATTATAGGCTAAAATAGTTTCCTCCAGCATTTTAACATTAAAATTTCTTCCAGCATTTGAAATGCTCACTATATTTTTATGTCCAGTGTTGATGAGAACTCATGTTAATATGATTTCCTTCTATTTCAGGGAATATTTATTTTCCAACTCTGATAGCTTTTAAGATTTGTCTCTTGATTCTTCATGTTCTACAATTTTACGACAATACTTCTAGGTGACAGAGTAAAGGTTGGTAAACAAGAAACTTCTAAATGTTTGGATGTTTTATATTACATGTATGTCTGAATGACTACATACATACTTACTGGATGTTATTTTAGATACAATGTCAAAGGGCATGGAATAACAGAATAAGGGATTTCTAATTTTAGCTCTGTACTAATAGGCTTGTGACCATTGTCTGGGTTTAAAACCTCTCTACATATCACTGTCCTCATATGTGAAATGAAGTGGTTATAGAAAGTACTTCCAAGATCCTTTTCAGTTATAAAATGGTGTGCTAAAAGCTCTGAGTCTTTAGAAACTTTACGGGCTTTTATGTAGCTCTTTCTTTTTTCTCAAGACAGCTAACCTAAACTATATCAGTGATATTGCTGCTTGTTAGAGCTATTTCATTGTAATGATTTCTAGAAATCAAACATCTCTTAACTCCCTTCTCTCGTGGCCATTTTCTCGGCAGCTACATTTTTTTTATTTTTTTGAAAGTACAACATGAAAAATCAGGAGAATAAGAATGTTGTTAAATGTTTCTTTTAATCTTAGAGTTGTAGCAACAGGGAGTGTGTAGAGGCCGGTGAATTAAAAGATTCTATATGAGATGTTTTATATATTCAAACCTTTGCCAAAAGGATACTTAAAACATTCGCAAAGGGAATTCTAAGAAGCCAAAGATTTCTCCCTCCAAAAAGGCATACGAGCCCTCTGAATTCAAGCTTCCGACCTCTGAGTACCAGGCTGCCCCTGATTAAAAACAAATGGAACATGTGCTGTGGAGCATACGTTTTCCTGATTTATGGCTTGGAAAATTAAGTTACTATTACTTATGGGGCTTGGAAGCAAAGGCCCAATGCAATAGCTAATTGAGAGTAGAGACGGGGTATATGCCGAAATTGGGAAAATATATTTTAGAGAATGGCTGAGTGAAGACATCAGGGTATGTAATTAAATGGCTTTTTAAAAAAAAAAAAAGTCACACTCCCAACAACCTCTTGTATCAAACAATTGGAATGTGTTGGTTTTATTAACTGGTCTTCTGCCATTAGCTCCATCAAGCTGGTTTTCACTGAGTTGCCTGATTGGCTACAGTAAACATATTAAAACTTGCATTACCAGGTGTCTTATAATAACCGAATATTAGTTTAGGAGAAAAAATTGTAGTAGTTCTCCAATAATTAAAGGCAATTTAAAATTTAAGCAATGACTGGGTGTTGGTAGGCTACCCAGCTGACTAGGTAGCTTCTAAGATCTTTATAGTCATAACGGTATATTTTGATGAGTTTTCTGACTTATCCAATGAATTTCCATTCAATCTTGGCAAGGAATGTTTCACAGGAGTTAGGGATCAGGAAGTTCTGGTTACAAAAGGTCAAACGCTGGAAGACGCAAGAAGGAATAAAACTACGCACGGTACCTTTGCCACCAGCTCTCATTCCAACGTAAATCCACTTTCCAAGCAGCTCAGAAAGTTGCAGGGTAGGGAACTAAAAAGCTCATTATTTCTTAGAGTTGGGCTGCAACTATGTGAGTGATAAAATTGATGACACATGTAGGGAATTTTTGTTTTCATTGCCCAATTTTTCTAGACCAATTGCTGTAGTTTGCTAGAATAACTACTAAATATATTTTAAATTGAAGGGTAATGCTGTCTAATCATAATAAACAAAGCTTTTGTAATCATTGAACTCGGTTACTGAGGAAATATGAATACATACGTATTTATTACAAGAAAGCACTATTTTGCCAATTGAGAATTATTTTACTAATCGAGACACTAAAAGAATGTTTCTCCTATCTAACAGCGCTTTTTATTCATACACTTATTCAAAATCACCCCTGGGTTCTCATCTCCAGGGGACACTCAGCAGTGTGTGGAGACATTTTTGGTAGAGGCCGGGAACACTGCTGATCACCCCACAGTGCTCAGGACAGCCACCCACGATAAATAATTATTCCGTCGAAAATATCAGTAGTGCCAATGTTGAGAAACTCCACTCTAGAGAAACTTTTAACCATTCAGTATGTAGTTCATTAACTCAATAAGCAACAATTCACATAAAGCAAATTGGAGTGATTACTAATTATTACTCTAAATGGACTCAATTTTGAAAATTCAATTTACATACAGTTTTTTTTTTCAGGAGCACATTTATTGTTGAAAATGAGCTATAGCTGTACAGATTTAAACTAAACAAACAACAACAAAAAGAAAACCCAGTGACTATCCCATCTGGAAGGGAAGTACTTTTCCAAACCTGGTCTGGCATTTTGCCCACAATAAGAACTCAATAAATACCTGCTGAATGAGTTTTTAAAAAATCAATTAGCTATTCAAAATATATAAGGATAGATCTTCTTGAGAATGTCTATAATTTCTTTTTAATAAAAATCTGAAATGTCCAACAGGACAAAAATTTCTTCCTAAAGAAACTGAATTTCCATCTTACCCTCGTTTAAAATAAGATTAATTTTTTAAAAAGTCCTTTGGTTTTAAGCGTGTGGACTTGGTTGAAGTAGAAGGTAGTTCCATAGCATTTTTAGTCACAGAACTGGTTCTGTTTCAGTGAAATATACAGATTGTTTCCAGATATAGAAATATTTGTGTGACTTTCAGAGGGGCCTTCCAAAGTAGCTTTCTCCTGTCCCCAAGCTATGCTGTTCCCAGGGACTCTCTTTTCTCTACCAATCAATAGCAAGAATGAGGTCTTAACTTTAGCTCAGTAGCCTGGGGAAACAAAGATGTTTCACACCCGCTAATTAGGGGCTGTCAGGTAACCCATTTGACCCCTGAGATGCCGAGCACATGGTTAATGAATTGTTTGGTCACACTTCCTGCCACTCTGACTCAGGGACCACTCACACGTCAACTGCCCATCCACGGGTCTCTGACCTTTTGGATTTTCTGATCATAAATTTTGAGGAGTGCAGAGAAGAAGGGAAAGCAAGAGAAATAGTAACAAAGAGAAAGAGATCCAGAAAGACCCAGAACCAGAGAGACCAAGAGTCAGAAAGAGACAGCCAATCTGGGATAGACGTTTTCAGTCTTTCAGTGAGGTGGCTCACACACACACACACACACACACACAAAGTGGGAATTGTCAGACAGCAATGATGTATTCATTCAGTATATCTAGAATTCTAGATAGACGTAAACATATCTAGAAACCATGCTTCACACTTTCTTGGTCACCTTACTTAAATAATTGGTTCCAGACTTGTATAACTAATTTTTCCTTATTATAAAGCATTTTTAAAATAATAAGAAGTAAAAGTACAATTAAGTATTAGTATAAGGTTGCAAACGCAAGTTTAAGATGTAATAACTGCCCCCTTTTCCTCTATCTCTCTATCAATTCATCTATCTATCCTCTATTCTTCATCTATGATACAGAAAAAAAGCATACCTACGTTTCTTCCTATGGGCAATCATATTAGTAATATTTTATTTCTGGTAGTTTTACCTGTACTTGGAAGTAAATTTATGGCTTCCCAATAAAGTCAAGTGCAAGTTAAAGATGAAAACTAAATATATTAAGAAAATATATCATGCAGACTCACAAAAGTTTTAAAAGGTCATTTCACAACGATAGCTGCCTCCAAATGCACTTGAAGTCATGACATAGAGCCAGTACTGAAAAGGATCAGTGGGTACTTATTTATGACAAAACTAGTAAGTAAATAAGGTTGATGCTGTGAAATGGTAAGTTGGTTTAAAAATAAGAAATACAACCTAATATCTGCCTGTTTAAATAGGTTTAACCATGTGAAATTGCTGAGTTTCTAGGTCAACAATGACTATCAATAATTTTACATGGCTTAGCTAGTAGCATCATACGTTTTCTTTTTATTTCAAAGTATTACAGGGATACAAATGTTTTTGGTTACATGGATCACTTTTGTAATGCTTGAGTCAAGGTTAAAAGTGCGCCCATCACCCAGATAGTGGTCACTGTACCCATTAGATAGGTTTTCTCCCATCCCCTCCTCCCCCCTCCCCACTGCTTGATTTCCAATGAGTTTTACTTCCCTCCATGCACATGTGTGCTCATCAGTTCCAATTTAATAGCAAGTACATGTGTTGTTTGTTTTTCCATTCTCTAGATACCTCACTTAGGATAATGGTCTCCAGTTCCATCCACATTGTTGCAAAAGGCATTATTAGGTCATCCTTCTTCATGGCTGAGTCGTATTAAAAACTACTAAACAAAATTTCAAATATCTTTCTTTATGTCCAAAATCATCTGTGAAAAAGAATCTTTAAAAGTTAAATCCTGTCTTCCCCTACTTTGGGCATGGGATGAGATCTTAGAAATAATTTCTTCCTCGTGAGGCATCTAAAATGAATTTCATTTTGAAAAAGAACCAGTCACTTCTGGATGAGTCGGGGTGGCATAGGGATGGGCCTGAGGACTCCACAGCCACAGCGGGCAAAGGAGGACGTGCTGGCAGAGGACCAGGAGCCCCAACACTCACAGAGCCAGGCCTGATGCTAACGTGTTGCCATGTATTTACTCACTTAAATCTCACAAGAAACCAATGAGGTGGTCTCATTATTAGCCCCAATTAATGGAGGTAGTGACAGCGGCACAGGCCAGTTACATAACTCTCCTTAGGTCACACATTCGTGGATGCTGAGACAAGATTCAAACCTTGCTTCAGAACCCATGTAGTTAACTGAGGCAGTATATTTCTCCCCAAACAGCACCCTGTCCTCCATCTATATCCCCTTCCTCTGATTTACCTTTCTTTATGTCACCTATCTCCACCTGATGGGTAAATTTGCATGGGCTTGCATATTTATTATTTGTCTCTTCCTGCTGGAATGTGAGGCTCCCGACAATATGAACTGCATCTGTTTCATTTGCTGAGTTATGCACTGGGTCGAGACACGGGAGATGCAAAATAAATAGTTGTTGGAAAAAAGTATTGTATGAATGAATGAATAACTGGTGCGCTCCACTCTAGACTAAGAAATAAGGAAAACTTAAAGCATCATGTCATCGAATTTAAGAATAAGATGCCAATCAAAGGCAAGACACAGCAAAGGGATTGGGGACCAGGCTTAAAGACATTTGCAGGGGCAGGCTCTGGGTGACACACTGAGGAGGGCACATTTCATAGCCTGCTTGGTGGGGAGCACACAGGACCAAGACAGTTGGGTGAAAACTGTGTGCCGTTCTCGCCTGTGCACCTGGTCCCTTTCACCACTGACAATGCCGTGAACACAACTTCACTTTTCAGCCAGAGAGGCTGATGTACTGAGTCACACATAGACTCCCTCTGATGCGTTTCCAAGAGGACTGACCAAAGTTCAGATTTTCCCTTGTGACTCCTGATCAAAAACATTTCCCCATGAAATCCAAGTGGCCAGCAGGAGGATTGAACCCATGCCTTGGCCCTCGTTAGCACCAAAAGATGGCCCAAGTTCCCACAGTGGAGAGGAGGAGCAGAAACAAGCGAAAGATTGCATAATTGGATGTGACATGTTTCCACGCATTTCCACGAGGACTATTTAAACACATTTACACTTTCTGGATCAGGATTCCTATCGCTTACTAAGGTTGCAGAAAAAGAAAACAAGATAAATGTTAGACAAAATAGATGGTGAGCATTTTCTCTTTCCACTGTTTTGTACAAAGTGAGAACTAAGGCAACACAGTCTGAACAGCTGCGGCTGCTACGAAGGTGGACAAGGAATTTGAGGCCTTTTCACTGACAGCCAGTGCCGGTGCGGAGTCACATGAACCGCGGCCCACAGGTGCACGTGTAGGGAGGAGGGGAGAAGAATCTGGGTGTCCATGCTCATTGTCACACAGCCTGTTATTCCCATGAAAAAGAACTATTATAGCTGGAGAATTCCTTACTCCTCTCTCTGTTCAGCATAAGGAAGCTCCCCTGTGTGCATCCACCCACAGGCACGTACGGAAGTCGGGATGTGCCAAGTGTGCAGACAGCTCCCCCTTCCCAGAGTTGACGCAACCACAGAACGGACTAAGGCAAGGCAGAGTCTGGGGTTTACTCCTCAAGCCAGATGTCCAGCCACCAGACAACTGTCTACTGAGCCCCTGTTAGATACCAGGCCTGCTCGTCCCATCCTCCCAGGATACAAAGATGGCTTAGGCAGGGCCCCTGCCCTCAGCACTCCACAGTAAAATGAGGGACACAGACCAGTTAAGAATTACGATCAAGTTTGGCGAGGTCTACAGTAAAAATAAACACAGGCTTGCTCGGGTACACAAAAGGAACGTGGGCTGTGATGCCTGGGTGGAGACTGAAAGCCTCAGAGACAGAGAGGGGTTTGAAACTTACCCAGCCCGGGCACTGCATATAAACATACACATCCCTGAATGTGAGGGCACTTAGGGCTTGAACTCTACAATTTGGCACAGTCCCCATCCTGCCTAACTGCCTTCATCTATTTGCGTGGCCACTGCTGCCGACAGAGTGACCTCCGAGGACACTGGTGAAGGTCGCAAGGGGATGAGGACGTCGGAGCTGGCTAAACCTTGTCTCTGCATTAGCCACACGGCGGAGGAGAGTGGACTTCCAGAGAGCAAGCCATGTGTGAAACGAGTGGGGGCAGCAGGGCGAGCCCCTGCTGGAGAAACCACAGCGAGCGCAGGATTCCTGAGGAAAATACCTTAAAGAACCACTGAAAACTCAGAGTAACTTTTTAAATGAATTAATATACATTTTTTGCTTCTTCTTGCCCATTTTTTGTAGAGCTCAAACAAGCCATTTGTTTTGTTTTGTTCCATTGTTCCTTTTTAATACAGGGTCTGGATCAGGGTCGCCAGATAAAATATAGGATGCCCAGTTAAATTTGAATTTCAAATAAACAATGAAGTTTTTAAGTATAAATATGTCCCAAATGTCACATAGAACATATACTAGGAAAAAAAATATGTGCTAAATATTGCATGAGACATACTTACACTAAAAAAAAAAAAAGTTGCTTCTCTGAAATTCAGATATAACTGGATGTCTTTTATTCTCATTTGCTAAATGCAGCAGCTGCAGCCTTCGTACTTGAGAGCCCCTCAGAGCGGTCCCGTTTCCATCACGAGCTTGCAGCATGCCAGGCACTCAGATGCCCTCAGAAAGCCTGGGAGTTCTGGTGAGTACACAGTAACTTCTTTTAGCCCACACATCTCTCCCTGCTCTGGCCGTAACCCTTTTCTACCCTCTGATATCACTCCCCGTTTTCATCCCACTCCCTGTCCTTGGGCCACTCTCCCAGACATCCTGAGAGCACATTGGCAGGAGAGTGGGTGGTTGGACAGGTAACCCTGAGAAACTGGAGGCTGAGTGGGAGACAGTAGGTAAGAAGAGAGAGACAGTAAACTGTCAACAAAGTGTCGACAGCCGGCCGGTGGAGGCTGAACAATGACCATGTTGCTTTAATGCAAAGCGTAGCCCCGATCGTACAAAGTCATCCATGCTCTGGTCTATCAATGGTTCCTTACAGAAGCAAGCTGGCCAAGGAGCCCATTCTTCTGGATGCAACTCAATGACAACACGGAGGAGGTGGCTCCTTTGGAAATATTTTGTCCAAGTGCAAGCACGCCATTCCTCACACGCACTCACTACCAGCCCCGGGACCAGATTGCTGGCAGCGGTCCAAGCGGTTTGACACCTTTGCAACAACCATTCTCCATTTTTCCTCTAATCCAGCCACTGATCCTTGAATTAGTGTCGCAGGAGCTGTCTTCGGAAGAGAGCAAGAATGGACTCCAAGATCACCAGAGGCATTCTGCCTCCGATCTTCCAGTGTGTAATTAAAATTTTAATTTGATTTGACACAGTTATTTGGGGAATCTGAGGACTTGTCATGAGGCAGATGATTAAAGCGGAACTAAAGGATTTGAGCCTGTCTTTGTGAGAAAGATGAAAAAAAGTTGCTGGAAGTTGCTTTATTTCTACTCCTTCACATCCCACACGAGAAAATTACACTCCAGATCCTTGGTCATGTTCTTGGTTCCAATAACCAGGCTGGGCATGGGGGGGAAAAGGAGAAAATGAAAGATTCTTTCTCATCAAGTTGGTAGTGGGTAAAAAATTGTTTTCTTGTCTTTGTTAGTAGCCAACTTGGTCAAAGGTGTTACAGAAAACAGTGAAATGGAATTATTTTCTTTCTTTTAACCAAAGAGTGCTTTTAAGCAATAATTAAATTATGATAAAAGGACAAATACCTATAGCTTTAGAGATGAACCACAAGAAAATGCCATGTATTTTCTGTGATTTATTTTTAAATCCATGTGAACTCATTCAACTTTTACATATTTCAATTAAAAAACAATCACTCAAGCTGATCTATTGATCTGAAAGGCCAATTCAGACATAATGTTGTTTGGCAGTTTTAGAAGAGGTCTGCTCCTGAGAGTGCTAGGGTGGGTACAGACCTTCTTAGGGTGAGGCCCAGAGCAGCTTACCTGCATGGTAGCACTGACCCGGGGGGATGTGTGTCTGTGTGTCACTCTGTTTTCAGATGGTTTTCATTTGTCATTACACATTCTCACAGATTCCCTATCTGCTTCTTAGGTGCTACAGGAGAATTATTAGATAAAAGCAAGTTCCTTACTCAGTTATAGACAGGATATACCATTTTGGGCATCTAAATAATTTTTTGCCCCAATCCAAAGAAAACACCAAGGTCCAAAGATCAGAGAATCACATTCATTCCTTCTACCATCCACCAGCATTAGGAAACCAGATGTTATATGTGAGAAGCAACTGTTCTCATTTGGGATGCCAGCAGTGGACTTGAAGTTCCTAAGGGTAGAGTCGGTAGTTTCATGAAACTCGTGCAGGGGACATGGCATGGGGTGGGGGTGGCATTTCCTGCAGTCCTGACGTCACAGCACTATTTTTTATGGGAGTCCTCCCACTCTTTGTCTAAGAGCTTCATTATGCCTCCTGCTGAAGAGGCCCCACAGACCAACAGAGAGGTGTTGTTCCATCCTGGGTGCAGAGACTCCCAGACCTTGCAGCGTGACCTTGGGAAAATCACATAAAGTCTCGGGATGCCATTTCATCACCTGTAAAACAGGAATAATTCTACCTGCTCCTCCCATATTTCATGGGTTGTTTCAAGGGCAAAATGTTGAGATCATCAATTTAAAAGCATTTGAAAGTAAAAATTAATGCAGTTTAGGCATCCATATACTAAGTAGGGATACATAGTAATTATTATTATTATTATTATTCTGATAACAATATCAGCATCCATTGATTTTGTCACTAGACAGCTATTGAATAATGCCCTCACATACATGCTTTGTCCCATTACACAGCAGATATGCTTCTATCTTCTCATTTACTGTTCCTAATGCCTGGAACATTCTTCTGCTATACAGCATCATGGCCAACTTCCTCACCTCCTTCAAGATTTGCTCAAATGCCATCTTCTCAATCTCAATCCCATCTTCTGCTCTGACTTTTCTACTTAAATTGCAACTTATCCTTCCACCCCCAGCACTCCTGACACTCCATGCACTGCTACACATTTTTCCATAGAATCTATTTCTTCCAACATACTATAAAACCTTTTATTCTTAGTATAATTATGATTGAAATAATAAATTACTATCATAAACATATCACTTATTATGTGCATGATCTATTGCCTGTCTCTGTTTCACAAGAGCAGAGATGTCCATCTGCTTTGTGCATTAAAGTACCCCAAGCTTATTAAGGACAGTGCCTGGCACAAAGTAGACATTTAACAAATATTTGCTAAATTAAGTAATTAATTAAAAACAAACCTGAGGATATCCACTGTACACCAACTTCATAAGCTCCATGTTCCTTGGCCTGGGATCCAAGGTCATCCACAATGTAATCTAATTTGCCTTTTCAGTATTATTTTTTTCTTCCTCATCTTTGGTTCCCCCTTTAATAAACACACATTCCAGTTAAACTGGATTGTCCTCAGTTGCTCCAAATATCCTATAGAATTGTATAAACATTTCTTATCCTGCCCCTTTGGTTTAGAGTGCCTGCTCCCCAAACCTTCTCATTTCAAATCTATTTATCTTTCAAGTTCAAACGCCTTTTCCTTTCTGAAGCCTTTTCTGATTTTGAAACAAGGATGTCATCTTTTCTTCCTAACTTGTGTCTCGAGAATGTCTTTCACATTTACATTGCACTATAGTTATTTGGGGGCTATTCTAGTCTGCTAAGTCTGCCGTAATAAATGCCACCCAGGTTAAACAACAGAAATATATACATATTCTCACAATTTTGAAAGCTGGAATTCTGAGATCAAGGTGTCAGCAGGCTGGTTTCTTCTGAGGCCTGTCTTTATGGCTTGTAACTGGCCATCTTCTCCCTCTGTCTTCAAATGGTCTTCCCTCTGTACTTGTCTGTGTCTGAATTTCCTCTCCTTATGAAGACACCAGTCATGTTGGATTGGCGCCTATTCTAATGACCTCATTTTAACTTAATTAACTCTTTAAGGACCCCGTCTCCAAATACAGTCACATTCTGGGTGCCTACCCCCAAGCCCTCTCAAGGGACCTTACAATTTGCTCAAGGAGCTGTGAGTTCCTTTAGGAGAGGCACTTGGTCTTGTCTATTTTTATAACTCCCAAGCAATCTAGCACAATTTCAAACATAATTATTGGTGAACCAAGTTTCCCAGCATAGTCCTAGAGCAACCAAAGTGCACAACGAGGATTGTCTCGATGTCCATCTCCTGCTCTTTGCACCACCTGTCACATCAACAGGACCCCTTTCGTTCTTCCTGACGTAGTTTCTCATCCATTTTCCTTTCCCCACGTTTGCTCCCCTAAAGACCAATTCCCGGTCAAAGGAATATTTGCTTCTTCAATTGCTTTTTGCAAATGAGAGTAAATTAAGTCTTTATTCTAACAGCTAAGCACTCGCATAGCTTTCCATGAGTGCACATGTTGTGTAAATGGGCTTACGTTGTAGTTAATAGAATATGGTTAAAAAGCAGAGAACACTTCTACCTGAACAATGTTACAACTAATTATTCTAAGAAAAGTTAGAACCTATTTTGTTTTCAGTACTGGTTGACCTGGAAGCACATGGTGTCTTTGACAACCAGTACTTAAACCAGAGGATTTCTAAAGCTCTTTCCAAACCACTAGAACTGTACATTTCAGTCAAAATGTGAAATGCCATTAGCTAATACAGATTCCAACTTGAGAAAACATTCATTGTAAGAACTCTAAAAACTTGTGTTAGGTGATTTACAATAGGAATGCTGTGGGCCTGGAAACACAGAGGAGTCTCAATGTTCTGGAAGGTGGCTGACGTTTAGAGTGCAAGCTAAACCTCTTACATGTAGAAGTTCAGTCTTCCACAAAACCCCTCATTTCTGAACAAAACTGTGACTTCTAACTTTCTGTTACTGAAACAAACCCACAGCCCATCAGTAAGACTGAGAGGCCACTGAAATAATTTATTGGTTTAAAGAAAAAGCAGATTGTTTGGAAGTTTATGCTTGAAAAGAATGTCATTTAAGCAGCCATCTCTGAGAACTAAGAATACCCAAATCTCTGAAATTAAACAAAATAATACCTGCAGTAACCTTTAAGAGTAGGAGGTAATGTTTCCAGAAAATAGAGACCTAGATTAGGTTAGGAAATTTAAATTCTAACTCTGTTCTCATTTCCACTAACTGTGTGTGTGTGTGAATAGGGTAACTGACATATCATCTTTGGGTTTCAATATCCTCATCTGCAAGAAGAAAGGGCAGATGAAATAGTAACTATCCAACTATCCTTGAGGCAAGGCTTAACTGTGACCTTTGGGAACTTTAACTTTCCTGAGAATTTGGATTATATTTCAAAACCTTTCTTTAAAGCCCCATTGACCATTTCAAGCAGTACTTGCATTGGACAGAGAACAAAAGGCAGTGTACATATCACCGTACAATGACTAAAGCAAGGGTCTCAGGATGCACCATTTCTATGAAGAACCATGATTGTGGACAAGTTCTCTGATCCTCTCATTGTCTTCCACGTGCTAAGGTAAAGACACTTAGTAAAGACACTTAGACCATTCATCCGGCAGTCCCACAATGACACGCACAAGACACTGTGATGGTGAAGGCATGTCGGTAACACAAACATATCCCCTTAGGTCACACCATGTCACCCCCCAGCTATTTTATAAGCTGTAACATATAAAATACAATAACCATGAAGATGCTGTTGAAACCACAGGTCAGGTTCACAGTAAAAATGAAGTAAAGAGGATGATTAACTTCCTAGATAAATAAGGTATTTATCCTGCATTGTTTAAACACTCTTGTCCCTAATAAGCCTAATTTTTTTATGAATTTATTATAAAGGAAGAAATCTCGTGAGTACCTCCATGGCAAGTGCCAGGAGCTGCTGACAAAGGCGTTGCCTAACAGCTCCTAGAAAAACCTGCCAGTTACCATTCCTGATAGGTTGAATATCCACTGGCTGTAGACAGAAGACCACAACATCCAAGCAACATGACCCATCAGAAAAAGCCCAAAAGCTGGTCAGATCATAATGAAATCTGTTCATTTAGGGAACACATACAAGGGTGGTATTTTCTTTTTCCTGTTCCATTTGGCAACTCTCATCAAACACTAGGTATGCAGAGTAAGTTAGTTATTAAGAGTAGCCACACTAAAGTTTTTAGAAACATGAAAATCCAAGGAAGCTCACTAAGTAGAAATCTACTAATTGAACCCTTATAAACGCTAACAAGAGGATTATCCCCAAGGTTATAGAAATAATAGTAATATCTTGCACATGTTAAGACAGCCAATGTTTTACTTTCTATCTTTATACATTGACCTTTCCTTGACATGTCATATGAATAGAATGATACAATATTTACAATTCTATACATGTCTTTTGCATATGATTTCTTTCACTTAACATAATGTTTTCAAGGTTCATCCATGTTGTAGCATGTATCAGTACCTCATTCCTCTTTATTGTCAAATAGTTTTCTATTGCATGGGACACTCCGCATTTTGTTTGTCCATTCACCAATTAAGAGACATTTGGATGGTTTTTTTTGGCGGGGGGTGTTATTTTGAATAATGTTGTTATTAACATTCATATATATATCTGTGTGGATGTATGTTTTCATTTCTCTTAGGTAAATACCCAGTAGTGGAATTATTGGGTCATGTGGTAAATATGTTTACTTTTAAGAAACTGCCAAATCATTTTCCAAAATTGCTGCACCCTATTGCATCCCCACCAGCAATGCAGGAGGCTGCAAGTGTCTCCATATCCTCACCAACACTTGTTATTATACTGGCAAGAATTTTGAAACTTATCCTTTAATCCACTCAAATTTGGATATTCTTTATATGAATAAGGACATCCAGCACAAAAAATTGTCGTAAGTGTGCAGACTTAAAGACCTCTTGATATTCCATAATCATTTCTTCTATTACATCAAAAGTTCCCAAATTATAACCTGTCACTTGCTTTATCATTTGAAAATAAGCTATTGTTCTTCTCTCTGCCTCTTAGCTATTTGATTACTTCCAATGTACCCTAATATGAAAAAGTTTCAATTGCAGCCAAGAGAAAAACAACCCAGAAGTGCAGAAGTGGTAAAAGAAGAAATGACAAACTCAAGTTTTTCAACAGACACAAAAAGTGTTTCTAAAAAGGAAATGGAAACCGGTCAAGACCGTAGCAGCAAAATCTAGGCTGCAAGCCTTGGCTTCCTTCTCATTTCATCAGTTACCAGTGGCTCCACCGAAATAAAAAGGTTAGTCATTACTCAGTGGAAAATTTTGTCGAAGGAAAAAAAGTTATGGAATGATTTATGGAATATCTTATCCAGACCACAAATTACTTTACAAGTGACAATCAATTAGGACCCACGACACATGCATGAGGCTGTTCTACCCCATGCTGTAGCAAAGCCTTTCTGAACCCAGTTATTTCTTAAGATGTAACATTTGGAGGAGAGTTTGGGACACAAGAATTTCATGAAAACTTTTACGACAGATAAAGGCTACTTGTGCATATTGAGGGGAAAGACCTTCCCTTTGTTTAAGCCACTTAGAAAAGTAGCAGAATAAGCCTGAGGGATTTGCCACATATTGTTAAAAGCTCATTTGGTGAGCCTGGGTTAAGTGAGACTCTTCCCATTTGCTTTTAAAGACATCTAATGGTATTTTTCTCATTTTTATAATATCTAACTTTGACCAATGCTGAGTAGTAACAGTGGTGGACTCTTTAGTTTGCAATGTATTCAAAGAACATTTACTGAACCACCAACTCTATGCCCAGCATTGCACATCCTAGAATTGTCAATTGAAGTCTGAATTTTTCTTTGAGTAGTGTCACAGCACTAAGGCTGCTGGCAGTGGGTGGTGATAGGGTTGGGTGTGGGAAGTGGAAAAGCTACAAGATAAAGAAATTAAATGAGGGAACCTTTGTAGCATAAGAGAAGGTGCTGAACAGAGAAATTCTAACTCTAATTCCCTAGGTTTGTGACTTCATTAGTAACTTTGTTGATGTTGGGGTATTCTCTTCCCCCCCAAATCCAGAACTTTTCCAGTTTTGGTCAATGCCTGAGCCATCAGGCCAAGTGCTATTTTCAGCTCCGGCAGCTCCCTTGTTTTGCGAGTTCAGCCCAGACAGGAAACCACCCAGTCTGGGAGGATTCAGTTAGATCCCAAAAGAGCACACACATTCAGGTGCAAGACCTTCAAGGCAGCAAGGGATGTTCCAGTTAATCACACACTGCCTAAGAAGTGAATAAGCAGTCATTGTTTTTCCAAGGGATGAATGCTATTTGGTATATATGTGTGTGTGTATGTGTGTATGTGCATATGTTAATATATATGTGTGTCTATGTATGTAAATGTAAAGGATGGATCTAAAAGGTCTCTTACAAATCTTGGTGCTCCTCTCCGTATAGACCATGTAGATCACTCTAGATTTCCAAAGGGAACTGGTAAAAAGCTTAGAAATAGTTTTACTTCTGGAAGATGTTTTCCTTTGATTCAAAGTGCTGTTTAAAATTGTTTGTGAGTATGACAGGAAGAATACCCAGCAGGTTTATAGATAGGCAAAAACTCTGCCACATACAGAGGTTAGGTCTAGAATTTGGAGAAATTCTTTAAGATATTCTTGACTTACTCACCATCTCCTGCAGTGAGGAAGGGAGCTTATCTGAGGCTCCAATTCAGTAAGTCTGTCTGGCATCCCTGGTGCCTGTGGCGGCTTCAGAGATAAAAGAAGAGAGGGAGAGGAAAGCAGGAGTCATCAGATCATCCTAAAGTATATGCAATATTTAGAACATACTTATAATAAAAAGTTTACTCATTATTTATCTGCAACTCAAATTTAACGGAGTTTCCTATATTTTATCTGGCAACTCTATCATTGATACTAATCGGTCACCTTTTATGCCTTGATTTCTTCATGGACAATTTTTGTCCATTTGATCTTTTTTTCTCCATGGGGCCTAGGTCAGAGTTGGGAACAAAATAGATCATCTACTAAATGCTCATTGGATGAAGGGATGGATGGATTACTAATCTAACCCATATCTTTCATTCTTCTATTTTTATATAAAATGTATGATTTGAAGTTAACTGCAGGAATAAGTATCAATCAGAACTTTTAGTTACATGAGTTCAGATCGGACTATTTAACACAGGAGGTAGTTTCTATGTTTAGCGGGTTGATACCTGAACTGGGGTAAAGTACTCTCCTGGAGGGGGAACCAAGACGTTTTATTCAATTGTAAGTAGCTAATATTTATTGAAGGTTCGCTATGGGCCAATATATATTTATATTAATATTTAATTCTCACAAAACCCTACCAGGTAGGAGTTTAATGCTCTCTCACAGATAAGGAATATAAGGCACAGAGAAGTTAGATACTTTGCCCAAGATCACATAGCTGTTAGGTAGTACTAGATTTTGAAGCTGGACAGTCTGGTTCCAAAGCGTGTCTTGTAACTATTCAGCTACACAGCATTCCAAATGTTACAGACTGATACTATGTAGTCAACTATATTGTTTCCATAGCTTCAGAAAGTAAAGGAATTCTTTCTGATGGTCGGTGCCCCAGCCTTCTTCCTCTACTAGCCAACACTGTGAATAGACCCTGTCAGGGTCCTCTCCTTCTACAGCCTTTCCCTCACCTTCCCACCTATAACTCTTAGCCAGCATTGCAAATGGTTTTCCAAAATGGCAACAACAGCATAGCAGGGAAAGTCCCAATTTATGCCTCAAACTTAGGAGTTTCAATAAACCTGCCCCTCTACACCCTGTCCCAAAAGAGAGGACAGCGTAGAAAAGCAGGAACAATTAATACAGTGTAAGAAGACTTTTTTTAAAAAAAAAACTTGTGCTTGTTGGGTGGGGAGAGTGGGAAACTGATTTCTCACACACTAGAGACTCATGTCCAGTAGGTAAACAGACCCAGAAATCTGGACATAATTCACTTTATTAATAGTGACTCAGGTGATCTCAAGTGACTCATAGCATCGATGTTTTGGGGAGAAAATATTTTTGGAAAGTTTCTTAAAGTCATTTCAGGTAGAGAGCTATAAATATATTAGGCATCGCGCTATTTTATCTGCATTTGATAGAGATGTAATGTGTCTTTATTATCCAATTTAAAACTAATATTTTTGGTGATGACAAGTTGAGAAGACTAGATTCACAGAACTGAAACTGGAAATTATCAACAGGGAAAATCTAATGCAGCTTGACTGATGGCTGGAAGAAACAAGGATAAGGTTGAATTAGCAGTTTGGAAGGCCAATTCATCAGCTGTCATAAGCCAATTTTAAGGGGAAAAAATAAAGTGTTAAAGCATGAGATCCTTCAGTTAGAAAGAAGGAAAAAATACAACAAAGGCCAATGGCTTAGCATGATGAGACATTTCCAAAGAAAGTTGTTCAAAGCATAGCCTAAGATTTTCTTTTCAGAACTACTTTTAGAGAACACTAAATAATTGTTCACCTGTAATGATTTGGGTAAAATTTTCACTAGGCAGATAGAGATAGCCAGAATGATGCTTTATTTCCTAAGATTCTTTGAATTTCATATCAAAGGGGTTTCAGATCAATTTATGGTATTAATTTCTGTTCCATCATCTACCCACATCTATCCACAACAGCCCACAAGATTTTGGTGTTCTGGAACTTAAAAAACACAGCTGAGGGAGGTACTAATTCAGAAACATTGAAAAACATAGCAACAGCTTTGGATATAAATGCCCTGTGCTCCTCAACCAAACTTCCAGAGGCCTCAAATCCATGTCACTATGGACATTCCAGTTACTGTCAGGAACAAGAGAAGTGCCTGCCTTCTTTCTCTACCCCCATCCAAGCCATAGCATCTCCTCACAGCCAGGCCCAATGGATACAAGCGAATCCACAGGTTACCACAGGTTACTGTGGGATATGCACTCCAGGTGTGAAATCAGCCAGGTCTACTAACCTATCGCATCTCACCAGCATGTAAAACCTCATTTCACTCAAAGCAAAACTCTCAGCTTATCCCCTGGGTGGAGGTGAGGGGGAATACTCACATCAAACTTAAATCATGAGATTGCAGAATCTCTATGCCCTTCAAGGAAAGGATAGTCTTGGGTTACCTTATCCAAGTGCATTTGAGCCAGGGGGTGGGGGGCATTCTTTATGCTTTGGATCTGATGTACTCTCAAGTCAAAATGATAACCTCACTAAGAAATATCCAGAATATTTCACCCAGGAAACACTGACAGAGCCAGGAGATGGAGGATGAGTAGGAAAGAGAAAAGGAAAAAAAAAAAAAAAAAAAACCAGAGCAAAGCTGATGGAGAGGTTAACTGAAATCTTGCTCTGACTGAGCCTTTGAACCTCTGCCAGGCCATGTGAAACTTGCTGTTGTTGTTTTTTAAGTCTCCGTTTCATTAAGACCAGGAGTTGGGCAAGCTTCCCTCCTGATCATGGGGCCAATCTGCTTCTCTGTTATTGCTACCATTGAGAAGGAAAGAAAAAACATATTTGGCATCATAGCTTAGACAAATTTACATTTCATTGTGGAAGACTTGTGTTTGTTCAACTTTACTCAGTTCCAATCTGTTCCAGCCAAATAACATTTTTATTCTTCTTCCTCATTTTAGTAGGGACCAAAAGGAAAAGAGAAGAGACAGAGAGAGAGACAGAGAGAGAGAGATTTTATAGGCTCCTAGGGTCTATTCAATTCTGCCCAGCCCCCTTTGAAGGTGGTGTATTTCCTATATGTGTACAAATATTTGCAATTTGGATTAAACTATTTCTTGATCACCAGTGGTTTCAAATATAGAGAAAAAATAAGGACCCACTATGGCTTAGGTTTATTTTCCCCAATAAAAAACCTTATATAAGGCTAAATTGAACAGAAGCAGGACTGTCTTGGTTCCTACCCAAACATAAACCCTTTTTTCTAAAATGCCCAAAGAACCTCATTTTAGGACACTTGTATCCTTTAGACTATTCCGTGTCTTGGTGCTCAAAAAGAATTTTAAAGGAATGCTTCAGGCTAGACCAATTGGAAATAATAGTTATGCCCAGAGGTGCCTTAAGATCCTGTGATCAAATGATTCATGGCAAGTCCTATTTAGCATTAATTAGTGTACTTGCCAGTGGGACAAAACAGTCCCTATTTCAGGATGGCTTTCCCATATCAAGCGGTGCACCACAGAGAAAGCAAGACAGCAAACCTGGAAAATAAAAATCTTGTTGTGGAAACTGGCATTAGCAAAGACTGTAATATTTAACAACAACAACAACAAAAATGTAAGTAAATGAAGTAGGCTGCAAGACTGAAGTTGAAACCAGAACCAATTGCCCAAGTGCCTTATCAGGTATGATCCGAGCCCTGAGATGGAGGTAAAGTGAGTGAAGTGAGCCAGCTATACAATCAGATCCTTGGAGCACGCAAATCCACCCTTCTCAGGTTCTCATGCATTTGGAAAAGGTCTGCTGCATTTGGAATTATTTGACTTAAAGAAATTGGTGACTATTGACTTCATTTTCCTTAAAAGTATAGATAGCTATGTCTACATGTGTAGCTCTACAAATACACATTCCAAATAAATCAGGAAATGATGTAATTAGTTTAGCATGGTGATTGCAGTCACTTAAAGAAAAAGAAAGGAAGAAAGATCTAACTGCCTGTTTCTGGCTATTTGACTAAGGGACTAAAAGAGCTGCACACAGGCTTGCCCTATTCATGCCTTCTGCTTTTCGAAATTGAACCTCCTCCATCCTGATCAAAGATGACCAAAATGGATTTGGCCAAGTCTCTGAATTGTAGAACATTTCAGAAAAATTTTTGACTATTACCTGGCATTTGTCCTACACAGCCAGAAAATGGCAACTGGGCAGGGGGTAAAGGGGTAGAAAAGAAGGAGGAGAAAGAGTAGAAAGTGGCAGAGGCGAAGGGAGAGGGAAGGGAAGGGGGAGAGGAGAGGAGGGGAAGGGGAGGGAAGGGAAAAGGAGAGGAAAAGAAAAAAAATTAAAATTATGTTATGATGAGGGAAAGAGGTAGAGAGATGTATTTCTACCAATCATCAACAAGAAATTGCCACCCCAATCCCTCCACCTGTGCAATGTGCATGACTTAGATCCAGCCGCTTTAAGCCATTTACCTAATGAATGATTCATGCCTCAGATCAAACCCAGGCTACATGTAGCCCATCAAATTAAACTTAAGAGGGATAGAAGAGCCCACTCTAAGCTCTCTTGCATTGGATTCAAATGGAAACCCCAATCCTTTTCATTTCCTTAGGAGACTTGGAAGAACTGACTTGACAATAGCACACAGAGACCTGCTGCACGCCCAGAGGATGTGAATGTGGTACATTCACATGGTGGTACATTCACATGTGGTACATTCAATGTGGTACATTCACAGGTGTGGTACATTCTTTTTCCTCAATGCATTTGACTGTACAGTAGTTATAAAACTTTTCTTTAGCTTTGTGTACATGAGCAGAGAAATTACAAAAGAGAAATTCCTAAAGAATTGGCATTTAATAATATTCATAAGTCAACAGTCAACGGGACAAGTATGAGGTCTTATCTTCATCAGAATGTTCTTGATGACTACTTAAGGAAATCATATCATCAGATGCACACAACAACTCCACTGAACCCAGTTCAACTGTGTGCTTAAATGAAGCAGAAAGCAGAATAAATGTCTAAACGACATATTCCCTGGGTGCCTACTATTCCAAGCACTCTGCTGGCTGCTGGGGGAGGAAAAAAGCTGGTAAACGAGACAGGCATGCATGCTGGTTTTACACATTTTATATCTAGGAGGTGAAAATTATTCAGCAAATGATCCTCCCAATTGTGTCAAGAACTAGGAAAGGAAAGTGCTTGATGTCACGAGAGCATGGAGCAGAGGGACCTAATTTAGGTAAGGTAGAAAGGGGGGAGGTATTAGCAAAAGTCTGAATATGTTGTTGCAAAAATCATATTTTCCATTGCACTCTCAAAATCTCACAAAAGTGATATAAAAAAATAATCTGAGTGAGCAGAGCAGTGGAGGTTGATTGATTCCTTGGATTTTTAATGTTTGTCTTGTTTTGAAAGAACATTCTTTTTCTCTCTAGGAAGATGGGATAGAGGGTTCTTTTGAGAAAACAAAATTAACAAGAGAGTAGATGGAAGCTTCTGGAACTGGAAGTCAAAATGAAGCATCTACCAGAAAGCCATGGAGTAATTGTCAGTAAATGTCTGCCATGAGGTGGGAAGAATTCTCTCTGCTTATGTCATGGTGAAAGGATATCGGTGACAGAGGCAGAACCTCCCCCAGAAGCTGGAGGCAAATGCTTTCTGTCTTTATTACAATTCTCAGGAGCCCACATCCTGTTTTCTCCCAGGCTCTGAACTCATCTGCATAGCCAGACCCAGTCAGAATGTTCCTTCCAGCTCTGGGTCTCTGTGCTAGGTTGGAAGCTATTTTAATAGCCCCTTGGTGCATCATAGGTTTACTGTGAATGGCATTGTGCAAGAGGGGCCCAGCTCCTGGTGACTGTTAAGCTGTAATACTACTTTGCACTTGGAATTTCCATATGCAGCAAAATGGTAAAGCTCTCAGCCCATCTTATCTATAGAAGAACCATGACTAGAACTGAGGCTTCCTGATTCCTGGTCCAGAATCCTTTTCAAAGTCTTTATTTTTGTGTCTGTGGGTAGCAAGGGGAAAAAATGCATGTTCTCTTTTCCAAATTTGAGGTTTGTAAAATATTATGTGCCCTTGTTTAAATTGCAGTGTCACTTTATACAATATATTTGTATTATTAAAAATTGACCAAGTTAAATGACCGGTAAAATATGTGGTATGGCACCAAACAATTGCCAAGTGGGTTTAAATGCATTTCCAGCACCTGATGTCACAGAATCTCCTCCGAGGATCAGGAAAATGGTATGGTTTTATTTACCATAATAAGAGTCATCTTAAACGTATGCAAAATGCATTTAACCTAATATATGCTTTATGTGATTAGACTAAATGTTTCACTTAACTGCCCTTATTAAGTGCTCTGAGGACATAGGATACAGAATCACAAATGGCAGCCTTGGAAAAGTTACACAGCCCAACCTCTTATCAGGTGCTTAAATGCCTCTAGTGATAGATGTCTCACTACCTCCTAAACAGCCCATTAGGCAGCTTTGCATTTTAAAAGCTGTGATCCACAAGAGCACCAAAAAGGAAAGAAAAAGCCTCCAACCCAACTTCAATGTGGACAATAGACAAATTACAAGGATATAACATAGCTCTTTATGAAGATAGTCAAATAAAGAAATCATCCATTAAAATAAATAAAACATTGCCTTAAAGGGGAACAGAGCCAACATGGAGCTAATATACCAAGTCATTAGTTTAACAAACATTTATTGAGTACTTGTTATCTAGCAATGCTTCAGGCATTTGGGATAAAACAAGGAATAAAATGGACTATGTTCTGGTGGTTTGTAATAGGATAGCTTGTACAAAAATAGCTTGTGTAAGAATAAGTAATAATGATCACAAGTACTTCTATAGTGCTATGTGCCAGGTATTTTTCTACACATTGTATGTTTATTAATGTATTTGAGCCTCATAATGACCCTATGTGGAAGATACTTTCATTACCCTCCTTGTACCCCTCTATATAACAAAACTGAAACATCTTCCCCGAAGTCACACTCCCAGTGCATGGTGGGGCCGCATTGTGCATCCAGGCAGACTGACTTCCAAGCTTCATCTCTTAGCCATCATGCCCAATTGTCTTTTAGAAAATAAAAGGAAGGGGCAAGCCTGTTTGATCATGGGGAAAATACTGATGCTATGGGATGAGTGCCAAATTCACTTTTAGGGGTAGGATTGATTATCAAGGCTTTCTGGAAGAAGTAAGTCTGACCTGAGGCCTGAGAGTCAAACAAGAAATAGATGAAGTTTGCTATAGGTGGAGGGAGTAGAGGGAAGTGCTTCCATGAAAGGTAATAGCACATGCCCCAGCCCAGAGGAGTAAGATGACCTGACACATGCAACAACAGAAGGAATATAGTGGATCCCTGAAGGACAAGCAGAAGTTAGAGTGTCACGCAATGGAGATGAACTCACTTTTTGCTGTTGCTGTTGTTGCTTGGATCGTTCCTTCAGTTGCGAATTAATTCATTTAATCAACAATTATTTATTTACTAAGGTGTGTTACTCAGTCCACAAGAGCTCTATCTGCAGTGGCCCTGCCCCTAAGGTGTTCCTCGTTCTGGGTGACATAAGGAGATGGAGGACCAAGCTATACACAAAGACGCAACATAGCTTTGAAGATGGAAGACAATATTGTAAATGTGTTGTTTCCTTCTAAATTAATTTATAATCAATCTATATGATTAATGCTTGCCCAACCCAAACACCTAAGGTACACTTTGAAGTTTGAAAGTGTTCCTAAAGTTTATCTGGGGGAAAAATGTACAAAAATAACCAATAAATTCTTGGAAAACCAATACAAAAAATTTGTGTCATCTGATAATAAAATGTATCATTAATCCATAATAACTTTAACAAGAGGTAATAGTTTGGAAAGAGACAACTGGCCATCACATTATAGCCACCCTGAACTTAAAGCTAATGTTTAAAAATCATTTTAAAGTCACAAATGACAGAGGAAAACAGAACGTCATGTGAATCTTAATTTATTTAATGGCTATTAAGATTGAACATTTTTCATATATTTATTGGCCATTTGTACTTTTCTTCTTGTGAATTGTCTGTTCATTCCCTTTGTCTATATTCCTATTACTTGGAGTTTTGTTCGTGGATTTGTTTGAGATCTTTATGTGTCAAGAACACTAAGTTTTGGGAGCATTTGTCTGTTGCAAATGATCCCGTACCTTTATTTTAATTTTCTGATGCACCTGCTGACTTCCCCTCAACTTATCACTATCCACAGCATTGATGCTCACACTTGTGTACTTGTGCCCACACAACTGCTCGCCTACATCGCCATTCTTTCTCTCTCCACAACAATAACAAAGAAAATGAGTCAACTGAATCAGACAAACATCATCATGGGGCACTTTTTGGGATCCTACCTTAGCCAAGGAATGGCACTCAGACAACATAGCTTTTTTTTACAAAAAGCCCCACAATACCTGAAAAAGACACCAAAACTACAACACGTGTGTCATATAAAGAAAATTTTCTAAAATGTTTGCACTTATAACTTACCTTCTTTCCACTATCCATCCTTAACTATTTAAAAAGTGAACATATCCTTGCTTGCTCTCTAAAGATTTTTCCTAGATTCAATGACATCTTAGAGTAGACATGCAGCTAAGTGGGGAGCCTGACTCTCCACGTGTCTAATGTCTGAGTAAATAAACAAAGAAGTCTCCCAGCAATGCACTCATTCACATCACTAAATCCAGTGTCTAGGACTCTCCCTCCCTTAGAGTTGATTGACTTCTACCCTCAAAGCTTCTTCTAGGATTGGGTGCCCACTGGAATCCTGGATTACAGCATGTGGTATATTTATCTAGTGAAATATGAGCTGTGGGTACAATGAGCAATGCCTTGCCACAGACACCCCATCCATCTGCTGAAAATAATCAATCTCGGAAAATAAAAATCCAGGGAAAAGTTAAATTTGGGTACATGCCGAGGATTAACAAGGGCAGAACAGCAGTTATTTTATTGACTTGGAATCAGGGCTTGGGAAGGGATTGGGTCATTTACCATTGATCTAAAAAATGCATTTGTTCTATAAAGGCTGGAGTTCCAGTGTGCACAGCAGCCAGGCAGATTATTAAGGGTCGCCTCTCAGATGGGAAATGACGCATTTGTCAGTGATGGCCGATCATTCTCATTCCTGAGCAAACTCATGTCCCAAATGGGTCAGCTCGGCTAGAGGACCTTCACACCATCACGTGGTTCCACAGGGTACACTTAACCTTGATGGAAAATTGTATTAATAACAGCTATAATAATAATGGTAGTAGCATGTAACATTCATTGGGTGCCTATGATATGCCAGGAAATTTCATAACGATATTTAAAATTTAAAAATCTTGTTTAGTCTTCTTAAGAACCCTTTGAAGTAGTTATGATTCCTTCTATTTTATGGACCCACTTATAAACCAAGACTAAAAGAAGTCACTAGAGAATTATGGAAATAAAAATTTGAACCCAAGCGTCTACGACTCCAAACCCAGCCACTCTTAAGGCAGCACCACACCATTAGGAAGTTAGGCAAGACTGGGCGTTTCTTCCAGTTACCATTTACCTTATTGAAAAAACAAGGAATATCCTCCAGCTTTAGTAATGCTGATCTCAGATGGATAGGACATTAGCTGACCAGGAGGGTGAAGAAATGTTTCCAAAGGCAGTGTTTCTGCCAGGGAGTGAGGGGGCAGAGGATTAAAATGCTGAGGTGGCTCCTGAGCACTACGAAGTTAGGAACGGAACGCACATGGCCATGGCCACTTCTCCTGGGGCAAGGCTTTTTTCAGGAATTTTCCTTTCGACTCCTTGTTCGTGGGAAGAGCTGCCTGAGCCATCACATACTCCCAACCCTTCGCACGTTAGGTCAGAACATATTTACTACCAAAGAAAAGAATTCGGTGCAGGTGGAAAAGTACACAAAAAAAGAAAAGAATGAGAAGAATTTGCAGCAAAAAGTGAGAAGTAACATTGCAGTGGGCTCCGTAAATTTCATCCTGGGTAATAACATAAGCTCTAGAGTCAGCTTGACTCGAGTGTGAGTTCAGACTCTGATTTGGAAAGCTAACTTTTCGTTTCATCTAGAAAATGGGGGTAAGAGTAGAACCTTTTATATAGGGTTGTTTTCTGGATTTAGGGAGATAAAGCAAATGAAAGAGCTTGGCACATTAAAAAGGACTCAACGTAGGGTAGTTATTGTTATTATTATTACTGTTATTATGTCTTGTCAATCTGCCTTTCAGCATCCGTAATGCGTGGGGCAGACTTTCCTCTTCACCTGCTTCCTACATCAAAGTCTCACTCCTTCTTACTCATGCAGGGTTGGCAGGGTAGACTCATAGTGAGGAGGAGAGAATCCACTTTCCTGCTTGCTTTTTAGCTATTTTACCAAGCTTGCTAAGTTTCAGATATGGCCAAAAACAAGAGAACGTATTTTCATCATTTTCTTGTCTGAAGTAGAAGCAGAAGGAATGGAATCATGAAGGTCCAGCTATTTTCAACTCTATTGTTTTATTAATAAAAACGAGGAACAGTTCCTATTGGTGGCACGTCAGTCACCCACACTCAGCTATGCGATATTTATGCAGAAGTGCCATCTCCTTTAAAGATCTCTCTTCTCTCGATAAAGTGTCAGGTTGCTGTCTTCCACATACTCTTAGTATTTTCATGTGCTTTTCCTTAAAACAAACTGACCAAATTGCTGAAGAAAATTTTGGGGGGGGTGGGGATGTAGGTCGGCAAAATGCAGTTTTCAAGAACCAATGCTGGAAGTAACTAACGCTATTTCACTTGGGATAACAGTAGGAGACTGACACGGAAGGATAAGGGACAGTAGCTGGGAAGGAAGTGAATGGGAGAGAGCAAAGTGGCCTGATCCCTGAGAGCCTAGCCCATCCTGCTCAAGGAAGTCCCTCCACTCTGATAGTTAATCACCGCTAGTACAAATCCATAAGCATAGCCTTCTGATTACACTGGCACAAACTGGAGAGTCACCTCTGAAGAGTTCATATAGCAAAACAGTGTCTTTCAAAATGGAGTTCGCAGAGACAAACAGCATGAGCCACTGCCAATAAAAAATTCACATCAGCAACATTACGGAAGCGCAACCCCAATAAAATAGACCCAGGGGGTTTCCTCCGCTGACCTTGAATCACAAATTATATTTCTTATCCCACACAGGGAGACTTTTCCCTGTGCAGCCCCAGAGATGAAGCCGAAGTGTCAGCTTCAATATTAGAATTTAATTCTACATTTCCTTTGGCGGATCACTAATTCCAAGGTTCGGCATGCCTAAATGCTCTGTGGTTGGGTAGATTTTAGTGGTCTTTAAGAGATTACCTCAAATGCAAAAGCCTCTCAATGGGAGACCAGAAATATTTTGAAAGAAAAGAAAAACACTCTCTAGTGCTTTATAATTTAGCGTTCGAGAATCTAAAATTATTTTAAAACATATTTTGGTATCAAAATCATGCCAGCTTTCAGGCGTGGGAGATGTCCTCTTCTTGTTTTTCTGACAACGTGTCATCAGTCAAATATTCATAGAGCCCTGAGTCATGCACAGCAATGTGCAAAAGCTCCTTGAAAGAACGCAGTGAACAGGGACAGCTGCCTACCCTCAGTGGACTTGCAGTTTAATCGGGAGCTCTTTGTTTCATGAGTTCTTCTTCTCATTATTGTTACTATGATTTAGCTCCTCTGCACATAACAGTTCTTTGACATACAATGAAATAACAGAAGAATGTCATTCATCTACTCATCTAAGTTTTGCAGAATGACTTCAATCCCCTATCCTTTGGACTCACTGTTGTTGTTTTTTTTTATTTCATACTATTACTAGGGTACAAATGTTTAGGTTACAAATATTGCCTTTGCCCCACCTGAGTCAGAGCTACAAGTGTGTCCCTCCCCCAGACAGTGCTCACCGTACCCACCAGATGTGAATATACTCATCCCCTCCTTTCTCCTCCCATCTGCCCAACACCCAATGAATGTCACTACTAAATGTGCACATAAGTGTTGATCAGTTAATACCAATTCACAGGTGAGTACATGTGGTGCTTGTTTTGCCATTCTTGTGATACTTCACTTAGTAGAATGGGCTCCAGTTCCATCCAGGATAATACAAGAAGTGCTAGACCACCATTGTTTTTTGTGGACTCACTGTTTGTATAGCAACTTTTTATATGAAGTGGCTGAAGAATGTTTATTTCATGAGGCAAGGGACACAAATGCATATGTAAAGGGGGACGTGAGTGAAGCCAAAAATCAATGCGCAAGAGCTAAGGAGGACATCGAGGAGCAGTAGCAAGTCTGAAAGGAGGTAACGGGCAGGAGGGAGTGTCACGAAGAGAGAGAGAAACATTCATTCCAAGTGAAGAAGGTAATAGATGCAAGGGCACGAAGTCAGACCGAGCCAGGTGTGTGCCACGGCTGGTGTGCCGAGTGGGCTAGCTGCTCTCTTTGCTTTGGCGGGGACAGAGTTGTGCGGAGACGCATTCATGCTGAACTCAAAAGTGTATGAAACAGAAAGTGTTTTGTCCCCTCGGATAGCGTCCCATTTTCCACTCGGGCCCAATTTGCGTGCCACAGCCCTGACTGGGCGATCCTCCTCTCAATGGGTGCTTATGTTCTCGCCAGGAAGGGCAGCCCTTGCTAAATGTTATGGTTTGGAATGATCCTTCACAAGGATGGAAAACCGAGTTAATTCAATTAAGGCCAAGGGTGCTGGGCTTTGAACCAGCCACAGTCTCAATTTTATGAGAGGATGAAAAGTTAATTATTTGCCGAGTTTGAGTGAAGTCTACTTTGAAAATCCCTTCCCAAAAAGAGTAATTTCCACTTCAGCTTCCCTGTGGAAAATCAAGGCAGGTTGAACCAGGGTCACAAAGAGAATTACAGGAGCTGGGTCCTCACGTGGGATCCAGCCCCCCACCCCCACCCCGGGACATGCCTGTCTCTACCCTACAGGTGAAGGGCTGGGTGATAGCATCCGGAAGGAGTCCGAAGTCCCTGTTTAACACCACAGGCTACTTTGATAAATAGAAAAGAAAATATAAGTTGAATTCGGGAAGTCAAGTTTCTAGGATGCTTATCAAAGGATAGGTCTTAATAATTCATTTGATGGGGGTTTCCCATTCTAATTGGCAGCTTCTTTGCTACTCTTAATGTTATTTTTTTTTTATATTTTAAGCTTAAAAGTTATGCACACATATGTAGGCATGTAGATAGAATGACAATAAAACAATTTCTCTGATGTGGAAAATATAAAGAAAGAGAAATCATTCATAAGCCCACTGCCAGGTAATAGGTTAGTAATTTTGGTGTATATACTTCCAAAAACTTTTAAAGTATTTATACAGAGATACACACATGCATACGCACACACACAAACACACCTCACATGTAAATAGGCACAGGAATATATCAAAAATAGTTATGCTTCCAGCTTTGCTTTGTTTTTCACAGCAATATTTCATAGACTTATTTCCATGTAACTTGGGATAGCATAAGGGTTAAGTATATGGGTTCTGGAAAAAAACTTCTGAGTTAATTGAGAAAACTTCCCAATGTTTCTAGCCCCGGTAAAAATGCAACCAATCTCTGCATGGTTCTGAACCCTAAATAAAATATTCTCTGTAAGATTCTTAGTACCTAAACATAATAAATGCTCAGTAAATGTTTTTGTCTTTGCATTAATGAATCTAGATTTGTATCTTCCTTTTTAATGACAGCAAATCATTGGAATATATTTATGTATGTACCATGATGTGTTTTAGTTTGTCCTTCCTGATAGACATTTAGATTATTTTATTTTCTTACTTTCATAAGTGGATCCACAATGCATATTCAGTATACAACTTTCACAGCTTTGGTATTCATGTAGGAAAATAAAAAGAAATATTTTCTGAAAGTAACAAATATCATCTGTACCACTTCCTCCTCAAAAAAGTTATTTTAACCTTACTAATAAACGCACTTATATAATCCCTAGGAATATGCTAGAAATGCTACCACAGGACCCAAATTAAAGGAAAGGTTCCGAGATCAGACGAGATCGGGCGGGTTCAGGCTAGTATGGCCGTAGACCCAAATTAAAGGAAAGGAACATTTTCAAATCAATATCTCCTGGCAAGACTTAAAATAAGGATAATTCAGTTCCAGCTCTGCTCTAAATTTATAATCAACACAAACAAACGGCAAACTCTCTCAGTCTGTTTTCTCCTTTATAAAAAGAAGTTGAGTGAAATGAAATAGAAATTCCTTTCCAAATGACTGTAGAATTTACACTTTGTGTGTATTGCCTGGCAGGAAATCTGACTATCAATCAACCCTATGAGAAATCCTAAATGCTAAAAGAACTCTGGACTAGGCCTAAAGGACATCATGATAGTTTGTTTCTTTACATTGAACTCTAATGAAATGAGACAAAATGAAATATAAAATGCAACACTTTCCCTTTTCCGCATGCTAAACTCTGGACAATCGATGTTGCATCCTATAACATCAAAGAAATTCATACAAATGGAAAGTGCTTAGAAAGACGTAGCAAACAAATTAATGAATCTTACCAGGAACAAGAGAAACTTCAAAGAATTACAGGGGACTTTATGAAGTTAAGTTATGGTTTTTTGCCCTAAAATTGCCACCACGTGATTGAAGAGAAAAAGCATTTCCATAAAAACATCTCTGAAAATGAAAAGGTTGATTATTTATGAATTTATACCCTTCCTTGTTTCAAAAAAGATTTAAGGCACTTTAGAAAATTGCATGTAACATATAAAAATGCATTACAGCAAATTGGAAAAACAATGCTTACAAAATGACAACTTCAGGTGAAAGATTAAGGCAGGAATGATGTTAGTGCACCAAATTCATTCAATAAAATACTATACACCACATCCTTAAGAATTCTAACTGCCAATACAGAGAAAAGGGGCTAGATAAGGAAAAACAGCCATTTCACTTATTTATTAATTACAATGACCAGGATTGTAATAATAACAGTTAATGCTTATATAGGGCTTACTATGTGATGTGGCAGCGATGTTCTAATAATTTTACATGTAGATTAACTCATTTAAGCCCATAATAAACTACAAAACAGATACTATATTATCCCCAACCTACCATTGGAGAAACAGGCACAGAGTAGTCAAGTATATTACCTCGGGGCACCCAGCTAAGACGTCATAGAGATAGGATTCAACTTCAGGCAGTTTTCTAATTCTTTAAACTTGAAGTATCACTAAACTCTTCTCATATCACCTCTCGGCTACGGAACAAAGAGAGAGTTTTTCATTTTTTTGTTTTGTTTTATTCCTTATACTTTCATGAATGAATGTTCCAGTTTCTCTGGAAGCAAATATGTAAATACATTTTTATTATCAGAAAAATTAATTTCTTCTTTACAAAAATAAATAAGGCAGGATAAGCACTGAGCCCATTCAGCAAACTCACGTCAAGATACAGGACCGAGGGTCACCTGTGATGGAGGGACAGTGAGAAAGGCCTCACGGAGCAAGTAAGTCTTAAAGGACAGGTAGGTCTGGGGAAGAAAGGATCGAGGGAGACAGGAATTTGTGGGGAGCCCAGTGTATTTTTCAAGCCCTGTTGACAAAATTGAGCTCCAGAGTAAAAGTCACATGAAAATTCAACTTTATTTCCACACAACCTCAAGACATTGAATTTCCTGTATTGATAGAGCAAAGAGAGAAAAATAAATTGGCAGAACCACACATCTCTTTGCATTTTTTCCGTATATTTTCATATGCCTGAAAGACTGTGAAGTCCTTTCAGGAAAATGGTAACCACTGTGGCCTGTGTGCTGTCTTCCTTTTTCTTTGATTTTCTTCCTCAAGTCACAAGTTCACAATGTCAGATGAAAATGACATCACAGCAAAGGGCAGGAGGCAGGAAGGGAGAGGGAGAAAAAGAAGTAAAGGCAATTAGCCTTTGGATCCTATTCCTTGGCGATTTCTACCATGGCACCAATTTGCAAAGATGCAAAAACCCACTCTCATTAACAGCCTGGTGACAGATATAAGAAAGGTCACCCATCTAAGCCACTGGAGGTTCCTTGTCTCTAAGAATCCCGGGCAGACAAGAAAGGCTCTGCTACCAGATATTTTCAGAACATTCATTCACTCCAAAATCAGATCAGTGAAAGGTTGAGAATATTCTCTGGGAAATCTGGTCAGCCTTTAAGGAGAGGGTTCTAAATGCAGTCATTGATGCAGTGATTAAGGAGAATAATTATCTCTTCCCTTTATTCTGCCACAGAGAATTGCTAGAGGCCAAGAACCGATTAGTGCTGGCTAACAAATCCTCTGCTACCCCTCCCCCACCCCTAGCCCCCAAAGTTTCCCAAATGAAAATGGGCAAAATACTTTTCAGCTGAACTAATTCATGAAGCTATAAAACTAGCAGCCTTGCTTGCCATTCACCATTTGGGATTTAAAAACTCAAGAATAGGAGATTAGACAGTGTCTTGGCTTTATATACTGTTACTACAATTAAATAAACAGCCCCCTGTGTGAATTAATCACCTCGGTGCAGACTAAAATAGTGCAAGAATCTAGGTGAGATTTTGAAAAATGTTTAGGCTGATTTGGATCGACTAGGAATTGCTAATGGTTTATATAGCTAATACTTTCAATTCCCTCCTTCCAAAGCAAATATACACACATACACACACACATACACACACACGCACACAAAATTCAGGACAACGGTTGAGTCTCAGTTGTGTAAGCTTGATCTTGCAAAATGAAATTTTTTGTCTCTTGTGCCTAAACATTCCAACATAGTTCAGGAGACACAAAGACTAAAATAAGGATGATATTCCTTTGTCAAAACTGAAGGCATATGTTTTATGATCCACCCAGTGTTCATTTTATCATAATATCTTGGACCAGAGCCCTCAAGTGATTGTCAAGTAATAACTGAAATAAGACATCAATGTGACAAAATGGCTGCAATTTACATAAGGATAGTCAGAGAATCTTCATCTCTAAAAAATCTACAGACTAAAACATGGAGGGGCTCAAATTAGAAACTCTACATACTTCTGAAGACTCCACCTAAGAAAATGAAGAGAAAGAGGGAATTAAAGAATAGCAATGTATGTGTAGGAACAGTCAATCACATTAATTTTTTTAAAAATGTTTCCCCAGTTTTATTAAGGTATAACTGACAAACAAAAATTGTATATATTTATGATGTACAATGTTATGTTTTGATATATACAGACACTGTGAACTGATTAAATCAAGCTAATTAATATATCCATCACCTCCAATACCATTTTTGTGTGTGTGGTGAGAACATTTAAGATCTACTCTCTCAGCAATTTTCAAGTATACAATACAGTATTCTTAGCTATAGCCACCACGTCATACGATAGATTCCCAGAGCTTATTCATTCTGTCTAACTGAAACTTTGCACCCTTTGACCAACGTCTCTGCATTCCCACCCTCACCCAGTCTCGTTAATTTATTTTCATTAAAAATAAAATGAGAGAAATATTATACCTAATCCTTACGGGAAAAATGTCCTGATACACTGCAGAGGTGGCCTGAGGATCCCAGCAATGGGACTGGTGGCATTGAATTCAATTAACTGAACTCTTTCAAGAAAGGAATGGAAAACCATATATACCACAAATGGTGCAAGTGATAGTCCTGGAGATTATCGAGGGAAAAGAAAATCAAAAAGGAACAAGTTCAACAAAAACTGCGATAGTCTTGGATACTGAAGGAGAGTGGGACATGCTCACTAAAGCCCTGAACATAGCAGCAGGTGGAGAAGATGTTGACTTTATTTAGCATTAATTGCAGGAAAGGGTCTATAAAATGTGGTCAAAAATTATTAAACCCCCAATGTTATGCCAGCATTATGCCATCCCCTGTTCCAAGGCAGGTGTATTATTCCTGGTCCCTAGGATTAAAGTAAATCATTGCTTTCCCATGTATTCTGAATATTGCATTTCATTATTTTTTACTACCCTGTTTCTCTAGGTTTTGGGGGCTTAATAGGCTCTGCTATTTATAAACTCATCACGGGTTTCATGTTGGGAGAGGGAATGTCAGAAAAAGAATGCCCCTTCAACATTCCCTCTCCACCCATAAATCCGTAGATGAACTAACTCTACATATATTTCTGGAAACTTCTCTAAAATTAAACATATTTTCAGCAATGGCCACAGATTCATCTCTCTCATCCCACCGATTTGGGATACTTGCTTAGATTTAAAAGACTTACTTCAAGCCACTCATTCATAGTTATTTGGAGAAGCCCAGAGTTGCTGACTTGATGCCCAAAATATTGTTCTAGAAAAACACAAAACTATGCTAATCATTTCGAACAAAAGAGGTTGGGAGTTGGGTTCACCCACAAATTCAAAATAAATCAAAACATACTTATTAAATCTTAATTGAAAATCCAAGTAGCATTTAAAAATATCCAAGTAGCATTTTGCAGTAGCCTACCACTGCTACCCACTAAAATATTCACAAAAACCCAGAAACCATAATACTCCATAGACGAGTTGAGAAAAACAAAACAATCAAAATCATGCCCGTGATTCACCTCATGAGACCAAAGTGCCCATAGACCTGCCCGGCTGTTGGTCACCAATCTCCAAACACCAACTTCCATACCAGCCAGAACACTGGGCAGCCTCCGCCTTCCTGATGCACCCAGACTTTGGAGGCACCGAAAACTCAGTCCCTTCAAGCCCTTCCTTACTCCCACTATCCACTTTCTATATCTTTTTATCTCTAATTCCCAGAAAACAAAACCTGAGGCAGTCAGAGAGTGACCTGCAAAAGTTTCTCTGCTTCCCAGGAAAGACACAGAGAGCAGCACCCTGGTGACAGCTGGGTGCGGAACTGGCGGCGAACATGCAGGACGCTTGTTCCAATGCCGGAGAGCCGTGCAGAGGGTGGGAGAAGAGAAACCGTCCTTGTTGCAATCATGCTATTTCAGTATTTCCCTTTTTTTTTTTTCATTGTCACCACCTTCCCAGGAAAACCTTTTGGACTTTTTTTTCTTTTTCCTCATTGCCTCTCTCTCCATGCAATGTTAGTGTCACAGATATATAGACACACAAGCATTTATGTACTGTACGCATATCTGTGCTTTGTACATAAAAAAGTAAGACTTTTTTTTGCCCTTACCCACAAACAACCAAGTGTGTGTTATCCCCCTTGAGAATGCGTGTGCCAGTCCCTTAAGCCCTGAGAGTTAGACTACATGTCCATACAATTCCCCCCTATATGGCAGGGTTTCTCAAACCTTTGTACTATTGACATTTGGAGCCAGTCTATTCTTCATTGTAGGGGCTGGTCCTGTGTGACGTAGGATGTTCAGCAGCATCCCAGGCCTCTAGGTGCCAGAAACACTCCAGTCTCCCATTCCCCATTCTAATAACCAAAACTGTCTCCAGACCTTGCCCTCTGGGAGGCAAACTGGCCCCCGTGGAGAACCGCTGCTCTAACTGCTGCTAGGGACATAGCAGTGAACAGGCCTGCAAAGTCCCTGCCTCCAGCTTTGCTGTTAAACACTTGCTTACTCTTAATAGCTCTTAACAGCTCTTAGTTGATTTACTTCTCAAAGAAAAAAAAATAAATCATATCCAAGGTCCTCTCCAACTCTATTATCTTATGGCAAGCGATTTCTTTGTGTTTTTAATGAAACAAACCTGGGTTGTTTAAAACTGGCTCTTTTTTTCCCCAAAGGCTGGTTTGGTTTAAACCAAAATCACATATACAATTATTTTTTGAAACAAATATAAAGAGCATTTAATAAACAAATATATTTTTGAAACAAATGTATTCTTCTGAAAATCAGTTTGTAAATGATCTCATACAGACAAAACGATACAAATATTATCTCCTTGTAGCTTACAGTTCTGAGCAAACTGAGGTCTTGCAGGGAGAAAAGCAAAGCAAAGCAACATACGAATTGGACACACTGGAGATATTGTGCTTTATGCCACAAAGTTATCAAAGAGTGAAATAAAATCATATTGAGCCTTGTTAAAGATTTTATTGACTTTTTAAATAAAAAACATTTCTCTGTCTCTCTTTCTAATATAAACTGATATGCCCCCCCTAAAAAAAATCCTAGAGTGTTGGTAGTAAAGATGATGTTGGTCCAAGTTAAGAAATAATGCAGAAAAGTAAGGCTTAGAAAAGTTAAATGATGGGAATAGAGTCTGCCCATCGCCCTCTTGGCAGGTGATAAGGAAGCCCTTTGAATGATATTAAAAATTTCCTAGCCATTCTTGCTACTGCCAAGTCCTGTTTGCCCAAGGTCACTGAAATATTATATTCCTGGAGACAGGAATAAACTCAGAATATCTCCCAGTGAGAAGAGGACTGAGATCAGCTTTTATGCCATCATGTTTCTCTGCCCTAGGAGATCATGTGATATCTTGATGAACAGGGGTGGGAGTTATATGGATTCCTTTTTCTGTGACCTTGAAGAGAGAATTCTATGTAAGTGTGGGAACTGATTTGCACCTTGCAATGCTAATGCACCACTCCTGCTTGATGTTTTCCACGGCAAAACCATCATCTAAGAATATCAGTGGCCCGTTTGCTTTGGAAATTCTTAAATGACTAAAGTACACTGAAGATCAGAATGAGTCTCTAGTTTTTTAAACTAGTGATCTGTGTGCCCTTGATCACTGTCAGCCTTAGAGCGCAGTGAAGCACGACTCCTGGAGGCACCATTGCTTTCTTTCTCTGTGTAGATAGTGAAACGATGTCAGCTTCTCTGTTCCTTCCTGCCTTGCCAACTTGAACGAGCCAACGTCAATGGCCAAACCATTTTGAACGGAGAAGGCTTTTAGTTCTTAGAACTTACAATTTCACTTTCCACCTTGAGGCTGGCTCCACATCTAGGAAGCTATTAAACATTAATCTGCTGACTTTTCCTAAACAAAGCTCTTTGGTGCTGGATCCCATTGAAGAAATAGAGGGAACCCCTCACGGCCATATCGCCAGAGCCACTGGACTTTATTTTCCTATTCAAGGGGACCCAGGAGTAGATGTCTCATGTTGGCAAATTCACATACTCCCAGCGGGTTAGTTAAGTGCCTGCTGGGGTCGACATCTGGAGAACATTGCCAGAAAGCCTAAACCGGTGATTATTCTATTTTGGAATCTTCTCGCTCCCTGGCCAAAAGTCAAAATAACTGGCTGAAGAACCAGGAACTTCTCCTAAAGAGGCATCCACAGGGAAAGCCAAGGAGCTCATAAAATCGTACTCTAGTCTGTAAAACAGCGAAAGAGACACTTAGCATAGGGTGTTGTTTCCTTGGTTCTCTTTATTTTATGAGGTCTCAGTAAGTTTCCTGGGGCTGCTATAAAAAAAGATTTCTTTATAGTGGCTTGCTAGGCTCGATCCCCCACCCACCCTTGCACACACCCCTCACCCCAGCCCCTCCCCTCCCTCCGCTGGATTTACAAAAGTTTTCCATATCCTGTGCTAGTTCTATCAACTGACCTTTTTGCTAAAAATGCTTCCTTTCTCTCCAAGGCAATGTTCACTGCTGATTGGGCTTGTCACAGTTCAAATTATAGGCTCATTGAGGCTCTATATTTGGACTTTTATGAACACAGGAAATATGCCAGTAATGCCTCATAGTCATCCGAGGTGGACGCTGTGATGTGCTGCCCAGACTTCCCTTCCGAAGCTGATTTCTCCAGTTGCCGCTTGTACTAAGACAGACCTCAGCTGTCAGCCTCCTTCAAGGACTGCCTCCGCTGAAGAAAGCTGCTGTACCCACTGCTGAGCCTGCTTCCAAGGTAGATCATGCCAGCGGATCACCAACATAAGGTATAAAGGCCCAGCCTCCTCACCCCAACACTGGACAATTCAGAAAGCAGTTCCTACTTCAGGGTTTCCGGTGGTGTTGGTTCTGCATCGCAGCCCAGAGTTTCCTTCTGCCCAATCCTCCGTCCTTCCCTTCTCTTCCACAAGATGTTGATCTCAGGAGCTCTCTGTAACACCTGACCTGCGCACTAATCTCTACCTTGGTTGGGGTCTGCTTCCCAGGGAACTCAGCCTGTGACAGTGCCCAGAATGGGCTCAGACAGCAGAGAGTAAGATGGGATTTGGGAACCTAACCCTTTGTCCCCCAGCTAGCAATGGGGACCCCTTCACTGGTGACAGGTGAAGCACAGGTAGCCCAGCACATGGAGCAGTGTGAATTTTGATACTTTACCACTGGTAGGCTGGGGTATACACCTATGGAAAGGAATGTGCCAGCTGTTGCAATGTATTTAGACCTTTTAAAATACAGGAAAAATAGCAGCCTCTCTGAGAAGTTCAGTGGAGACTCCTCTCTGTAGGATGGGGTCGATGGGAGAAGATGTTTATACAAAACTGGGCTAAAAGCAATGGGATGATAAGACTTCAGACCAACAGAGGTGGGTGATAATGTGTAACTGCCAGGAGTCAGGTGGGTACAGTCAGCACAATGGAACAGCAGATTAGAGGGCAAACAAGGGGCCCTGGCTGCAGAAACGGATGGGTGGAAAGAACATGGCAAAAGAAACAAGAAGCCAACAAGGGCATACTCAGCGTTTACCATCAAAATAAATCAAACATGGGTGATTAGGTGAGGCCAGTTGCCCCAGTGAAAAGTCACAATCCCTTGCCTAGTTTTCTAACTTGAGCCTGTTTTTGGCAGTTCAATCTGTAGACTGAGGAAGAGGCATGATCCCCAGGAGGAAGCCACTGCAGCATCATGATGCATATACACAGCAATGGTTCTCCCAGTCCTCCCTCAAAGGGGCCTGTTGCCACCTACTTGGGTAACCGTACTCAAGAGAAAAGAAAATACCCAAACATTTTGAGGGTTGTTGGACACAGGGTCTGAGCTGACACAGATAATGCGCATAGTCGAAGCATAATCATGGCCCCCACTGTTAGAGTGGGAGCAAACGGGGACCAGGTAATCAATAGGGCCCTGGCTCAAGTTCAGCCAACGAAGGGTCCACTGCACCTTCAGCATCACTGGGTGGTCATTTCTTCAGTCCCTGAATATAAACAAAATAGATACACTTGATATATGGCCCAAATTCCCAAAATGGGTCCTTGGCCTATGGGATAAGAGCTATAAAGGTGAAGGACAAGTGGAAGCCTCTGAAACTACCCACCCCCGGACAAAACAATAAATCAAAATGAATATTTCATCTTGAAAAGAGGATGGCAGAAATTAGTGCAACCTTAAAGATTTAAAGAATTAGATTAGGGATCAACAAACCACAGACTACTCTGGCCTTCTACCTGTGAGCTAAGAATGGTTTTACATTTTTGAATGGTTGCCTTTTAAATGGTTATATAAGTACCTACATAATAGCCTCATTTTTGCCACTTGGCTCACAAAGGCTAAATTATTTACTATCTAGTGCTTTGCAGAAAATTTTTGCCAAAGTCTACATTAAAAAAGAGTTCATCTTATCTCTATGTATTCACCAGTCTGACTTCTGCAAAAAAAACAAAAACAGATCCTGGAGTTTAACAGTGGACTACTGCAAATTCAACCAGTATTAGCCCAATTTGCAGCTACTTTGTCAAATGTGCTAACTTTGCTAGAGCAGATTAACATGGGTCCTATAGATATGGTATGTGGTCACTGTCCTGAGGAATGTGTTCTGCTCTGACCTTATTAGAGAAGAGGATCGAAAACAGTTTGCTTGTCTTGAAGCAACAACAAAACACATTTACAGCTTTGCCATGGGGCTGTGTTAACTCTCTCACCCTGTGTCATCACAGTCTCGAGAGATCTGGACCATAGACATTGCACAGGGCAACACACTGGTCCATTACATTGATAACATCATGTTAATCAGACCAATGAGCAAGAAATGACCAGCACACTGGAGGCCTTGGTAAGACACATGAGCTCCAGAGCATAGGTGGGAAACCCTACAAAGATACAGTGCCCTGTCATGTCAGCAAAGCTTTTAGGGTTCCAAAAGGGAGGCATTTTAGCACAGAGGTAAAGATAACAGATCTTGGCTGTTCTCTGCCAAGCAAAGAAGAGGTGCTCCAAAATTGAGAGTTAATGTGATTGTTGTATTGGTGTTAATGATAACTTTTGGAGTTTGGAAGGCCTAGCCCTGCATCTGCTGTAAACTTGCCTGTTTCTGTAAGTCATTAGCTTTGTTATGCCATGTGGCAATACGATGCCTTGGACTTAGAACCCTGAAGCTTGTCAAAATGTTGGCTCTGCCCTCATAGTGATTGTGAAACTCTGAGCATGTTATTTCACATCTCTCTGAAATATGTATATTCTCCCCTGTTAATAATCACTTTGGATTAGATAATATCTAAAATATCTTCATCTTGAATATTCCATTGTGGTAGCTACTACTACCATATGTGGCTATTTAAACTTACAGTTAAATTAATTGAAATTAAATTAAATTAAACATTCAATTCTTTCGTTGCACTAGCCACATTTCAGTTGTTCGGTAGTCACACATGGCTAGTGGCTACCCTATTGGACAGCACAGATAAAGAAATTTCCATCATCACAAAAAATTCCTTTGGACAATACTGCCCTAAAATACTACCATAATATATCCCAGTCTTTTTAGGATTGTAATATATTCCAATCTACATACACACACATACATAAATAAAATGTACATTAGCGCTAACAGTACTAAATCAGGCATACCATAAAGGCTCGGTACTAAAAAAGCCTCAATTTCATAATCACAATGACCTTATGAAACTAGTATTATGAATCATACCATTTATAGATAAGGAATCTTAGTTTCTTCAAGCAATAAGACCCTTGTCCTCACCATATGATTAGGAAGCGGTCAAGTAAAGATCCAAACGCTTCTTTAAGTCCCCACGCTTGGGCACTATTCCCTACGGTCTTCTAATGTGCTTGGTTGCTGACGGCCAGCACAAAGCAGTGGTCTTGTAAATTCCACCATGACAGATTCTCAGGTGCTGAAACTCAAGCCCTGGGAGGCAGAGGCTCACCTTATTTCCCTCTCGGTTCCCAGAGCAGCGTGTCAGAAATTAAGGGAAACTTACTTGGAAATGCTTCCTTCCCTCTAGCTTTCCAATCAGTTATGTCTTGCTTAAGCAGACATTTTGATCACTTTGTGTATCTCCCTCCCCTAATCTTCATGCATATTTAATTTAATAAAATTCCAATAATATTCTGCTTTCAACCTATGTGCCTTTGTTAAAGTTTGTGTAAGGACATGTGTTTGTGTGTGAAAGACAGCTGCCTCCCTTTTAGGACTGGAGGTTCAGAAGAATTCCTCGACACAGACAAGTTGAGAACTGAATTTTGTTTTGGAAGGAAAAGGGGGAATCCCACGTGAGAGTTGTGAAATCCAACTGACTGAAGTTCAACTGGCTTTAAATATTTTTAAGATGCAATAGTACGGTACGTTTTCAGGGACAACAATGCCGCTTAAAAACAACTTGGCTTGCAATCAGGAGATGTGGGTTTTGGTGCGACCACTGCCATGCATAGCTGGTGGGACTTCAGGCAGACAATTAACCAGTGAATCTCATTTTCATCTGAAAATGATAATCATGACAATATCAGCCTTATGTACTGTAGTGGATACTATAGTGTATGGCCCAGATTCCCCCTCAAGACCAAGGTCATTATTTTCTCAGATATAGGAATACAGCTGAGTCTGTCTCCAGGAATTACCCTCAACCTAAAGGGGGCAGTTTCCCCAAGGATACACACCCTTCCCAAGGGTAGCCCGTATCTAAAGACTGGTGTATGTGCTATGCAAAGATCCAGTCTCCTCACCTCAGTTTGGAACATCTCTGAAGGGCCCTCCCAGCTCCAGAGAGCCCCATGGGATCAGCAGAAACCACTGTTATAACCTCATTGTAGCTCAATTCCTCACTTTGCCAATTCCACTTCTTTCCTTCCTTCCCAGTGTCCTCAAGAGCCCTCGCCAGTAAATCATAAGCAAAGTGTAAGCAAATCTCCATCTCAGAGTCACCTGGAAATCACCTGGATCCAGGCTACAAGCAAATTTTTTATTTCCTCATGCCTATAGCACAGACATCAAGACAAGTGTGCCATTAAAACATTTTTCATTTGTTTTAATACCGAAGCATTTTGCTCTGAAATATTCAAACTAGGAGAAAATTTTGAAAGGTTTAAATTCTTATGTGCCAATGAAATAACTGTAAACTGTATGCAACAATTGGAATATTTAGTATCTTGGCCATTTTAATGGCACCTAAGGCTGGAGTTAACCATAGCCGATTTTAGCATTTTAACATAAAACCATCAGAAAAGGTTTTCATTAATATTACCCAGTATACCGCATGCAATAACACTTAGCACCCCATAGTCTTCACTTCCTGATGTTTGATCTCCCCCCACTCACCATCAAAATGAATCATTCTTTCCTTGCTGCTTCAGTAAAAGTCAGGCACAGTTATTTGCATATATGTTTTTCTTCCCCACCAGATTGTAATACTCATGTAAAGCAGAGACTATATGTTATTTATATTTTATTTCCTAAGTATGTTACTTTTACTTAGTAAGTTGTCTACAAATGTTGGCCAAATGTCAATTTGGGTAGTTATAATTATTTTAGTTATTATAGTTTGTATATATTATTATTTTCTCTGAAGATTACAGAAAACAGACATCTTTAAACTGGGGCCTGAGAGATTTAAATGTTTTATAAACACATGATTTTATAATTGTCTTATTATATATTAAAAATGGACACTAAGACCCAAACATTTGTGGCCAACTGATCCTTGACAAGGTTGCCAAGACCATTCAATAGGGAAAGAATAGTCTCTTCAACAAGTATTGCTGGGACAACTGGCAAACAAACAAACAAAAAAAGAAGTTGGACCCCTACCTCATACAATATACAAAACTTAACTCAAAATGGATTAATGACCTAAATATAAGAGCTAAAATCATAAAACTCTAAGAAGAAGGCATAGAGTTAAATCTTCATGGCCTTGGTTTGACAACTGATTCTTAGATATGACACCAAGAGCAGAAACAACAAAAGATAGAATAGATAAATTAGACTTCATCAAAATTAAAAACTTCTGTGCATCATGGGACATTATCATGAAAGTAAAAGAAAATCTATAGAATGGGAGAAAACATTTTAAATAATCTATCTGATAATAATCAAGTATCCAGACTATATAAAAATTACAACTGAACAACAAAAAGCCAAACCAATAAAAAATGGGCAAAGGACTTGAATAGGTATTTCCCAAAGAAGATATACAAATGGGCCAACAAGTACATAAAAATATGCTCAACATATTTGCGATTAGAATAATATTAATAAAAGCCACAATGAGATACCACTTCACACCTGCAAAGATGGCTATAATTAAAAAAAAAAAGAACCCACAAGCGTTGGTAAAGATGTGGAAAAATGGGCACTCTCATGCATTGCTGGTGGGAATGTATTAATAAAATTATTCAGCTGCTTTGAAAAATAGTTTTTTGATTCCTAAAACATTAAGCATAAAATTAGCATATGACCCAAAATTCCACTCCGAGGTATGTATATACCCAAGAGAACTGAAAACAGGCACTCAAACAAGTACATGTACACACATGTTCATAGCAGCACTATGTATAGCAGGCAAAAGGTGGAAACAACCCAAATGTCCATCAGTGGATGAATGGATAAACAAATTATTATGATCTATGCATACAATAGAATATTATTCAGCCATAAAAAGGAATGAAGTAGTGACACATGCTACAACATGTATGAACCTCCAAAACATGTTAAATGAAAGATGGTAGAGACAAAAGGTTACATATTGTATGATTCTATATAGTGCATGTGTGTGTGTCTATATATATATAGACATCCAGAATAGATAAATATATAGATAGATAAATAAACATCCAGAATAGATTAATCTGTAGAGATAAAACACAGATTGATGGTTGCCAGGGGCTGAAGGGAGTACAAAATAAAGAATAATTCCTTAATGCATTTTACTTTGGGGTGACAGAAATATTTTGAAACTAGATAAAGGTGCACAACATTGTGAATATAATAAATGCTACTGAATGGTTGTCTTTAAAATGATTAATTTTATGTTATATTAAATTTAACTTCAATATCAGTATTAAATTTTTTTAAAAGGCTACTAAGGAGGTTTTGAAATGTCTCATGTTAGCCCTCTAGACTTTACAGGATTGTCTGACATTTTGTTGATCTAAACTCAAAGGAATAAATCATTGACCCTTCCAGGTCATTTTTAAGTTGGCAGATAGCAAACATCAGTATTATTCACCAGTATCTTCTCCTCTACTTTGGGGTATGGGAAGAATGAAACTCCCCTGGTGTTCCCTTGACTTAAGAAGGGCCGTGGGACTAATTCTGTCCAAGAAGATGTGAGCAGAAGTTACATGTGTGATCTTGAGTGGTAGGAGATTGTCTGTGTTCTCTTCCTCTGCCGTGGCAATAGGGAAAACCAAGCCTGGGTTGATATGGAGGTGTCACAACGCTGAAACCACCTGGAATGCTGAGTTCCCAGTATAAGACAGCTGCCCTGTAGAGTAGCCTGGGCCTGCAGTGAACTTTAAAAATGCAAGAAACAGACTTCTGCTGTCGAACCACTGCAATGTTGCAGTGATTAGCTTGTTACTCCACATAGTCCAGCCCCTCCTTGCGAACACGAAGTGGGCCATGGAAAAAGAAGTTTTGTGTTTTCTAAGATTGCTAAGTTAGAACTGTGACTCTCATTTAATAGGCTGGCTAAAAAGACATAAAACATGCTGGTACATGGTGAGCTCTCAATAAATGTTAGATTTTAAACATGTTATTTGTGGTGGTTGAGAACAATAACAAACAAGAGAACATAATAAAAGAGAAGACATCCTGCAGAGAATCTTTCCTAGAACAGCCTATAAATGTCTGTGCCATTCAGGAGAACCCGATGCAAAGAGACGGCACATTTCCCCTCTTCGCTTCCTCACCAGTGGGGTTGCAGTACAGACTTCACAGGCTGTTCCTGCTCAGGACATCTCTCGCAGAAATTGCCTGGTTGCACAAAACCAGGAAGAGATATCTAGGCCAGGTGAGTATCATCTCTTTTTAAATATAGCCCTTGATTCATTTCTTATCTCTTTGGGAATAGTGAAAAGTCACATGGCAGAGATGATGAGATACCCGTCTCTAAAGGATCTAGAGATTTCCTTGGCCTAAGGCCGAATCTTACTTCTGGTTGTCACTTTTGGGAAGATGAATACCATGAAGTCCTTCAGGCCTAAAGAAATTGCTGTTGAACCTTGTTAATTTATCTGGAGGATCCAGGAAGTGAAGTTTATTGAATTATCTAAGAATTTAGACTGTGGAGTCAGTTGACCTGGTTTCAAAGATGAGTTCATCTACTGACTAGAGGTATGATCTCAGAAAAATCAATTCACCACTTAATTCCTCTGCTTTGCCATCTATGAAGTGGGAATAATTATGCTTACTAGGGTTTCTGTGAAGATTAAATGTGTATGGGTGTCAAGTGTCATAACAGGCCCTAGCACACAGTATTTCCTACGAAAGACTTTGCTAACTGTTTTAAGGAACTATTCAAACACCCCCCAAACCTGAAGGCTGTGGTAGTGAGAACGGGCTTGGAAGTAATACCTGAGTTTGGATCCTTCAGCTGTGTGACCTTGGCTAATCAAACTCTCTGAGTTTTAATTCTTTCTCTGTCAAGTGCACAGTATTTTGGGGAGCAAAATATTTGTGGAGTATTTGGGGAGCAAAGTATTTGGGGAGCAAAGCATTTTATTGAGCAAAATAAAGTATATAAATCGTTTAGCACAGTAACTGCTCCACTCATAGTAATTCCTTCCCTTGAAAGCCTATCCTCTTAAATGACGAGCATAGTCACAGAGGCAATACATTGGGTAGCTTTCTGTTATAATCAAACCCTTCCTGACACTGCATTTAGCAAATGTAAGATGTTATTAGCTCACACAACTGAAAAGCCTAATGGTGGAGCTAACTTCAGACATAAGTATCTAACTGGAGTAAGAGGGTTCTTTCTGCCTTCCCATTGGCTGTCTCTGCTGTCTTTTATACTGATTTCCTCCTTTGTGTTGTGCTTAGAAGTTCATGTATACTACTTTAAAAACACACATGAAGTAAAAATTTCTTCCCATGAGATGCAGCAAAACTCCCAGAACTCACTCTCATTGGATGAACATGATCACATGCCCACCTTCACTGTGACGTGAAGAAATGTGTATGCTAATCAGACTGAAGGAGGCAGAGTGGTGTTTTTCAGCTCCAACCCAAACATGGAAATGGAGAATTCAAAAGAGGGAATTTTCCAAAAAAAAAAA
>VBSM01003215.1:4409653-4429968 GCA_008086735.1 Cheirogaleus medius | reverse complement strand
AAAAAAAAAAAATGGAAGTACTATGTTGTTATTTGAACAAGGGAAAATGGAAGCTGAGCAGGCTGATAGAGCAGATTTCCACCAAAAAGGTATTAGTGGAGTAAGGAAAAAAATAAAATAAAATAAAATAAAATAAAATAAAATAAAATAAAATAAAATAAAATAAAAGGAGATACCTGGCCAAAGATTCAGAAACGCCTGGGCATTATAAGTTGCAACCAGACTTCCACATCCTGAAACGTATGGTGGGACATTAACTTGGAATTGAGTGTTCAGTGGCAGGGAATGGATTTTCTACTGCTGTATTCAGAGTCCCCTGTCTGGTTCCTATTTATGGCAGCTAACAGGAGGTAGGTGGTGAGTTTGTGGTCACAGGAAGCAGCCCTGTCCACTGGATTTTATGGGAATTAAGCCTGTGATCTAAATGTTAATAATAGCAGACTAGAACTTGGGATGGCTGGTTGCTGCAGAGCCAAAATAAAAGCAAATTTATCAGGATGTATTTGTCTACAAGTAACAGAAAACCCAGATTCAAGTGGCTTAAATAAAAAGAAAATGTAATCACTTCTTTAGCTAGAAATGCAGAGATGGGGCAGGTTCCAGGAAAGGTGTAAGGGCTCAGATTTTTTTTAAAAATCTATTTGTTTTTCCACACTCAGTAGCTGCTATAGCTTAAGGCTGGTGGCCATAAGATAGCTGAAGTGCCTTCACGCTCCCTGACTCAGGTCAAGCACAAGAGAGAAAAACCTCTTTCCAATGTATCAAGCATAAGTTTTCCTTTTAGTCTGTGTAAGTTAAGGCAGGTCATGCAGTTTTAGAGACATACTTACACACACACACACACACATTGTAATTTATCTGAAATTCAAATTTAACTGGGCATCGTGTATTTTATCTGACAACTCTAGTCCTGATTGATTGAGACTTATCTGAAATGCCCTCTAGAGGGAGGCAGGGAGGACACAGGAACAAAATCAGGCTGCATGTCTGTCTCATTTTTAGAAAGGAAGATGAAATGAATGCTAAAAATGCAAACGGCGTCTGCTACACTAAATGTCAATGGTGGAATCTGGAACAGAAATTTCAGGATGAATTGTTTTATCCACCAGATAATCTCAAGGCTTAAACCCTGGATTACTTAAGTATTATAATTCAGTCCAACTGTGCAAATATTTATTTAATACTTTTTAATCAACAAGATTAAACCACTGTCAAAGATTCTGGAGGGTGATTGAGTCTCTGCCTCTAAGGTGCTTCCGTGTAATGGGGGAATGAAACAAGCACAGGGTGTAAAGAACACCCTGGGCAAACTACAGAGGGCCACAGGGCTCCAGCGCAAGGCCTTCTGGCAGATCAGGCCTTGGAATCATGCCTGAAGGGATATTGGATAAGAAGCAACCTGACAGAGAACTGAGAGATAAAGACAAGAAAAATGTTCTAGGGCTAATTTTTCACAGAGCAATTTCAATCCAAATTGGAAACATCCACAAGTTATCCAACAGAAAGAGTGGCGAAGAATATTTTCAAGCAGTGGTGTGGCACAATCAAAGCCGTATTCAGAGAAAAATCAATCCGATGGCAACGTGCAGGGTGAATGGGAGTGAGGAAGAGCCCAGCAGAGGAAGGGAGAAATGGGCTAGAGCAGCACTATCAGATCCAACACCCCCTTTTGGTAACCTAGATTTTGTAAAGCCTGGTTTACTATTTTGAAATGAAATTCATGGAAAATATAACCATCCTATAAACACCATTCCAGAAAAATAAGTATAAAACCCTAAATGTAACAGAAAGAAAAAAATAAAAGAAATTATTTTATAATAAAATATATATGCTATTATAAGTGTCATCAAACCACAGACCAAATATGGCTCTCCACCTGTTTTTATATGATTCAAGACAGAAAGCGGATTTTTTTTTCATTTTTAAATAGCTATATTTTAAATGATTACATAAGTTTCTGGTTTGCAAAGCCCAAAGTATTTACTATCTGTCTATTTACAGAAAAAGACTGCTAACCCCCATCAGGAATACCTACAAGATGTGTGGGATGCAATGCAAAGTGAAAATGAGGGTTCCTTATTCAGAAATTATTAAGAACAAAAGAGCATTCAACCAAGAGCAGGACCCATGAAGCCAGCTCTGCCTGTTCTAGCATATAAATACTCAGATACGACTCCACTCCCAACATAATGAAATAGTCCAATGTGTGTACTTGTGAATGCATCGACTACAACTACACACTAATACAAACAAGTGCATGCACACTGTACAACCCTGTATAGCAGCCCCAGTACAAATGCGATTTATTAGCAGCCCAAGTACCATGGTGGTGTTTCCATTCTTGATATGATTTTCCAAAATGGTAAACAACTTTTGCGGGAATTTTCAAATAATGCAAAGTATGATCTTTCTTCAATTTATATAAAAGCTGCATTTCTGGAATAGGCATGGAATATTAAAACATAAAGAATCACACTTATAGGTGAAACAGAATGAGCTTGTAGGCTCAAATAATTATTAGCAGGTTTTATATGAATGTTCAATGAAATATTTCAAGGGTTGTGTGGGGCTCAGGGCAATTAAGTGCAGCAAAACACTGGCCAACACATTGCAAAATAGACAGCATCGTTGGCCCCAACGTGTTCAACGCCAGTAGTATCTCCACTGCCCCCCATATTGTAACACCCACAATGCCCACAGCCATTTTCACACCACCCTTTAGGAAGTCATATTACCTGGTTTGAGAACTGTTAGTCTAGAATATCTAATAATAATTCAGTATTGGGAGGTGAGGATGAAATATTGTTTTAATAGAAATGGAGTTTGAGGCTCTTGGCTATTGATTGAAATGGGAAGAGTTAAGATGGAAAGGAAAAGTTAAACGATGAAAAATGTAACATTTTGCACTGGCACAACTCTTTTTAAAATGTATCAAATCAAAACTGCATAGGTTATCTCACTTTCTCTTTGCAACATCCCTTTGAGAAGGTAGGACAATGCTAACAGTATCGGTACCTCAAATCAACGTAGAGTTAACATTTTCAGGAATTAGGTATAATTCAATCCATTTACGTATTTTCATTAAATAGATATTCATTTCAAAGTTAATCATTAACACTCATTATATGTAAGACATGTAACTTGGGAACATAGAAAAGAACCGTCTGTGACCCAGAAAGAACAGGCAATGTGCCCAAGTTCTCATGACATATAGATGGTTGAGCAAGGACTAGAATTCCGCTTTTATGAATTTTCTTCTCCTCATGGGGTAAATGAATTGGCCCAGCACCTACTTTGGATAGACAAGCATTTCAACTCGCAACTTCCATGAACAAAGAGAACACCATCAAGAATGATGATCTGCAATTCTCTTCCAAGTCTTAAAAAAAACACCCACTTGGCACCCTTCTCTGATTGAAAGAAGAGAGAGTAGTTCACAGATAGTTGGCAAGAACTGCCAGTGACTCCCCATGAAGAAATATTCATATCTATACTTAGGTAGAATCCATGGAAAACACAGAGAAATGAGACTTTGGAGTGTTTTTAAAAATTATTATTGTTGAACCAGGCCCAGAACCCTACTATAGATCATATAGGCCTGGAACTTGGCAAGACGCAAAATTAATGGTGCCGTCATTATACATATACATATACATATATATATGAAATTTCTTAAGCCATGCACCAGGAAGGAGGCTCATATAGGGTAACCACCTCAGCCCACCCATAAATAATCCATGTTAATATCCTAAGAGAGGTCATGGGCTGGAGTAATGTGCTGACATCTGCCTGCTTCTGGCAGGATAGCACACAGATGGCCTCTAATTAGCAGTGGGTTGTCTCAGCAGAGGGAAGCTTGAGCAGGAATGGTTATTTGGACTTCCCACCTCACGCCTGGCTCCTAGAACTCCTGGCATATTTTCAAAAGTGCCACAGTGGTTACTGCCAATTGCTCTGATGTCACCAGATGGCAGCCTCTTCAACCACCACCATCAATGGAGGGAGGACCCTTTATAGGTCTTAGAAAAGACGCCATGGTGCAAATGGGCTGGGGAAACTTGGGAGATGGATGAGGGAAGAGAATCCGTGGAATAAACTTGCCTTCAAGGGAGTTTCCTAATGAAATCTTTGGGTTTTGGAGCTGCGATTGCTACTTAATCTTTTTAAATTCAACACGCTCTAAACTCTTTCAGCAGTAGGAAGAGATATGAACTAGGGACTGAAGCTTTAGGCTTGTTTCCTACTACATATGAATTAAATGGCAGAGGAAAATGCCCATAGGTCATTATAAAAAGCCAAGCTGCTAAAGGATCACAAGTTCTATTGTGATCCTAATGTAAAACAATCAGGCTTCTGTTTCAGATATAAAAAGAAAATGACTTACTGTGTCCAAAATGGAATGCAACAGCCAGCAAACCATGTCTTCAATTCACCAGGTCCTGAAAATCTTGAGAATACATAGGCCCTGAGCAGAGTGCAGCAAACTCCCATTCCAAACTAATCTAAACTAAATTAAACTAAATTCAGATATAGACTATTCTTATGGTACCTGACTCTGAGCTGGGACTTTTGGAAACCGGACACACTTATGTGCATTCAAAACTAGGTTAGTTGCAGGTAAGGACCAGAACTGAGCTGTGCTATCCAGAGTAAAAGTCTACCACGATTTGTGGACATGTGAGAATTTAGCCAATTTCCTGTTGAGCTTTCCCAATGATGTCCTTGGAGTTTACTTTTCAGCATTTGCTAGTAGTGGGAGTCATACTCTGCCAACTCAGTCATCCTCAAACGGAGGACTAGGATAATAATCTTACGTGTCTCCAGAACTTCAAGCACATGCCTTTATTCGCTCATCTGGTCCTTCAATGTCTTACTTAACAACTTTCATAGGTCAAGGTTCACTCTGCTGCAGTTCCCAAGACTTACAAATTGGCATAATTTGATCCTTTATACAGAAATCCCAGAGGCCAGGAGGTATATTTATACATGTGATTTAGGGGATACTATATTGCCTTTATGGGAAAAATCTCTTCCTTTCACACAAAGTATATTGTAGAAAGACCTAAGTATAGATAGGAGACCTCCTTCTGTTCTAGTAGGAGTAGGATATCCCACACAGAGGAGCAGCAAAGGCGGGGATGCTGGATGTGGATGAAGAAATTCCAGATCAGTGGAGCCGAGAGAGCCAGCATCGAAGGGGTCGAATTAAGGTGGGGACCAGAGCACTCGAGATCCCACATACATTCTCCCTTTGTGATAGTCAAGCAAGAGATTTTATGTCCTCGTGTTGGTAACCTGTAAAGCTCTGAAGCTACACAAACAGCTAGCATTTCCTGAGGGCTTGCTACATGCCAACCTCTCTACTGGGAGCTTGTTTTAAGTCACAGCATTTGCTCCTCACTATAGCCTTGAGAAGCAGGTACTATTATCGTCCCATTTTACAAGTCGGGAAACTTAGGCTTAAAGGTTAAACAACTTGCCAAAGCTGCCCTGCTAGTAAGTGCTGGAGATCCCAAAGTAAATAAGAATAAACCACAAAGGGGTTAAATGGCTCTCCCTGTTATTTGAAACCTCTTACTCTGTGACAAAACTCCATTAGACTCGGGCTTGGCTGTGCTCTTCTTAAGCAAGACAGTAAGGTAGGGGGGAACCAAGAGACAAACCCTTTGGTAGAGCCTCTCTCTCTCTCTCTTTCTCTTTCTCTCTCTCTGTCTCCAGACACTCACTAGGCTTCTACACCCCTCGTGCTGAAGAAGCCTGAGCTCCTCGCTGGTCCCTGGGTTTATGTTTCCATTGATGCTGAGAACCACGCTCAGTGCTGAGAAGCCCTCAGTCTTCTCCCCGTGTGGTTAGAGGTGGAGGAGAGGCTGGGAAGCAGTGCCAGGGACCACACCTCTTTGTCAGGAACATATAATTAAAAAGGAAAGAAAAAGGGTGGGGGGAGAGCAAATTAGCCACCCACCCCCTTCTTTTCTTAAACACACGTTCCCGCATGCACACTCCCGTGCACGAGCGCATGCACACGCGTGCACAAAGCCAACAGACGTCCATCACTGCGATCCTCGGGATTCTGATGAAAACATTTTCCACCTGGCACGGCTAGGCATTAAACACCCCTCAAACCCAACTGAGACTTGGACCGTCAGTGGAGATATTTTTAAAACCATGACACAGAAGCGTGTGACACACTCGGTTTTCTCAGTGGGTGGGTAGAGTGTTATTTCATGTTGTTCTTGTCACTCAGCCCAACATTACAAGTGTGCACTTTATTACTACACTGAGAATTCTCTGCAGCCTGACCCAGCACAGTGTGTTCCCAGTGCGGGGAAGGCAACCTGGACAGGCGCAGGAAAGAGGGAGTGGACAGCTTCTGGGGACAGAGGCTACCCTCCTGGGTTCTCCCTCTTGCATTCAGTTCATGGCAACAGTATATAAAGTGTCCCAGTGGCTGTGATTTAATACTCTGTATCCACTGGTTACTGTCCTTGGGGAAATTCTAGATATTCAGATATTTAGTGGCATCCAACCAATTCCTTGAATGACCAGTATTTTTCTCTCACTCTCTTGTTTTTCTCCTTTGTCTTCTTCCTGATGGGAGTTTGTTCTTAATATCACACATAAAATTTATGGTGGAATCAGGACCACGTATCTGTGTCTCGCCATTTACACAAAAAGGGGTGAGTCAAGGGCCCTTGTTGTTTCCCTGGGACAGGTAGGACAATGATGCACTAAAGAAGCAGGGGACAGTAGGTGCATCTGCCTGCCTTGGGCACAGGCAATAAAAAGGTGAACTGCAGGTAAAGAATTTAAAAGCAATTGAGAAAATGATTAAGAGTCGATCTGCCTCTTATTGGCACCTTGCACTGGCGATTCTAAACAACGTCAGTGACAAAAGACTCCTCCCAATCTGAGAAAACCACTCCCACTCTCACACTCCCCTCTCCCCAAGAGCTGTTGGGTAGAACAGTAGAAGATTGGCATTGGGAGAATGTTTTATTTCAGCAGAAAATCAGGGCCCTCTGGGTGGAGTTCATGTTATTTCCCACCAAGTGGACTCGACACTTACCGTTTCATGGATAGCAAACGTATTTTATCAAGTCACCCTAATAGGAATATAATATCAGTATCATCTGAGGAATGACAGGTAAGAAATGCCAGCAGAACCAATGTAAGAAAGTAGGTGATTGTAAAAAATCTCAAGAGGGCATCTTTGATTATGTACTAGCTCTTAGCTCCTGTATTTAGTTCATTAGCAGCAAGACTGTCCGAAGTTACCTCTAGGAACAATCCCAGATCCTGCCTACACTATAGGCCTAAACCAAGCCATCACTGCTTCTGGTTTAGAACAGAGGTCTGCAAACCACAGCCAAAGCTGCCCCAGTGCCTGTTAATAAGCGTTGCTGGGACACAGCCACACCCATTAACCTACATATCATCTACAGTCAATTTAGCTCTGCAACAGCAGAATTTGGTAGTTGTGACAGAGACCATATAGCCTGCAAAGCCTGAAATATGTACTATCTAAACCATTATAAAAATTGTTTGCTGACCTCTGCTCTAGCATATTGCAATAAGCTCCTAGCTGGACATACCACTTCTTTTCTTGGTCTCTTACAATCCATTTTCCACCAGGCAGCCAGCATTACCTATAAAACATAAATCACATCATGATACTCTCCTGCTCAAAACTGTGCATTAGTTTCCATAGCAATTAGAATAAAACACAAACTTCAGGCTTCTCCAGGCCAACAAAATCTTTCATGATCTGGCCTCTGTCTACCTTCATAACCCCTTGTTATGGACTGAAATGTGCCCCCTCAAAATTCATATGCTGGAGCCCTAAGACCCAATGTGACTGTATGTGCAGCTAAGGGTCTTTAGGAGGACATCAAGTTCAAAAGAAATCGTAAGAGTGGGGGGCCCTAATCCAATAGGACTGGTGGACTTATAAGAAGGGGAAGAGAGCAAGAGAGAAAAAGATACCTGTCTTTCTGTGCAAGCACAGGAAAGACCACGTGAGGACACAGCAAGAAGGTGGCCATTTGCAAGCCAGGAAGAGAGCCCTCACCAGCAACCAAATTGGCCAGATTCAACTGATCTTGGACTTCCCAGTCTCCAAACTGTGAGAAAATAAATGTCTATTGTTCAAGCCTCCCATTCTATAGTGTTTTGTTATGAGCCAGAGCTAATACATTCCTCAATTTGCTTGGGGCGTTCTGGTCTTGCTGTTCCTGTTTTTAAATACTTCATGACCTTCACACATGCTGTTCCCTCTGCTGGAATGCCCTTCTCTCTTCTAGTTCAAAGCCTGTGCCTTCCTATAGTTCAGGAAGGTCTTTGCTTGAATGTCACTTTCTCAAAGAGTCCATCCTTGGCCATGATTAACAAATAATATCTCCATCCTTTGCTCCCTTCCATTACATGCTATCCCCATGCCCTGCTTTATTTTTCTTCGTAGCATTGAACAGTTCCTACCATTCACTTGCACTGTAGTCAGACTCGATGATGGATCTGTCTGTGCAACAGGAGGGAAAGAGAGGGGTCAGGTGTGTCTCTTATACTTGGGACCTGACCAGCTCCCATGAGAATGATAACACCATCTCAGTAGATGAGGAAACCTGTGGGAGGAGTATATTTTGGGAGGAAAGGAGAGAGGAAAATCAAGATTTCCATTTTGGACATGTTATTTTTAACATATCTAGTAGATGTCAGGGTGGAGATGTCTGGTAGGGAGTTGAATATACAAGACTGGAATTCAGGGGAGAGATTGGGTCTGAAGATAAAAATGTGTGAGTCACCAACATATAGATGGTATTCAAGCCATGATCTTGGGTGAGATCTGCTAGGGAATACAGATATAAAAGAGGTCCAAGAGCCAAGCCCCTGGGCAAGCAAATATTTAGAGGACAGGGGACAAAAGGGGGAAGAAGAACAGGGAAAAGGAAATAGAGGAATAGAATCTATCAAGATAATGGGAAAGCCAGTAGCAGTAGTGTCTAAAGAGCCAAGTGAAGAAGGATTACCTCCTAAAAGTAGCTATGAACTCCAAATAAGGGCTGAGAATTGGTCCTTAAATCTGGCCAATGGCTGAGACAAGAACAGAACAATGGGAATAAAAGCCTGTGAGACAGAGTCAAGAGCAACTCATAGGTGAAGGTAAAGAAGGGGAGGCACAAGTTATAGATGACAATTTCAAGTTTTGTTCTGTGGCAAGAAGAGAACTGAGTGGTAGCTGGAAGAAACCATGAAGAAAGGGAGCGATTATCTAGAATAGGAGAGATTCTAGTGCTTTTACAGGCTGACGGCAAGGAGACAAGAGAGAGGAAAGATGATATTGAGGGAAGGAGAAAAGGGACACTTCACTGGAGCAAAGTCCTTAAGGAGGCAATTCAGGATGGACGTGGCCCACCAGCAATAGAATAGGCCTCTGATGGGGGCAGGCTGCAGCCAGCAGGGAAAGCAGGGTAGACGGGTACCGAAGGAGGTAGGAGGTGACTCATTTGCAGGTGGATGAGGAAGTTCCCTTCTGCCTGCTTCTGTTTTCTTGGTGAATAAAAGATGAGATCATCAACTGACAGTGAGAGAGTGCATGTCAGGAGAGGGGAGCTGTGACGTCACAGCCCTAGAGAGTGGGATTGTGACTTGACAAGGGAAATGTAGTAGGATTGCTAGGCATGGCCAAGGCACTTGTGAGGTTTGTGGTCAACAATCAACATGTGACCACACAGCCCTGCTTTATGTTTTCCTCCAGCCGGATTCAAATACTCTGGTGTAGGGTCAGAGTAGACAGAGAGTTAGGCTGAAGCAGAGTAAGAGATTTTCAGCTCAGCATGCCAGAGGGGGAGATGGAAGCTGAGAGTTTATGCAAGGCCATGATTATAACAACAGAAAGAAGACAATGAGGACATGAAGAAGTTGAGGGAACAGTGCCCCGTGGAAGGGCCAATGAGTGAAAGGTCTTGCGAGGGTCAAAGAATCACTGGAGTCAGTGTAGTAGAGGGAATTCTCTGGAGAATAGTAGGTAGTGCTTAGAGAACAGTGGTTAGAGAATTTTAGGGGTCCCTAAAAACGAGCCTTGGGAGGAAGGGCAGTCACAGAATGACTGGGTAGGGCCACAGAAGGGACTGACTGGAGAAGAGTAGAGGACAAGTTAGTTGGGAGAGAATGAACTGAAAAACTGAGAGACTGAGTAGTGAAAGGCCACTGTGATTATCAAAACAACCAAGGATGAGGATAGTGTGGTGTTGGCGGTGGAAGTGAGCCAGGCCCAAAGTCTTCTGCAGATCAGAATAAGATCAGTATGATTCTTCCCTGCCTCTTTCAGTTCCTGGTGGCCCCAAGTATTGCTTGGCATGTGGCAGCATCATTCCAGTCTTCACGGGGTGTTCACCTGTGTCCCTTCACATAGTCCTCCCTCTGGACATGTCTATATCTGTGTCCGGATTCACTAGTCATATTGGATTAGGACCCACGCTGATGATCTCATCTTAATGTGATTAAATCTGTGTCTTAGTCCATTCAGGCTGCTATAGTGAAATTTATGTCCTACTGTCCTAGAGGCTGGGAAGTTTAAGATCAAGGTGCTGGCAGGTTCGATGTCTGGCTAGGACCCTCTTTCTCGTAGATGGCACCTTCTAGCTGTGTCTTCACGTGTTCCCTTGGGCTTCTTTTATAAGACCACTAATCTCATTCACAATGGCTCCACCTTTATGATTTAATCGTCTCCAAAAAAGTTCCCATTCCTAATACCATCATACAATACATTGGGGGTTAGGTTTCAACATGTGAATTTTGGGGGAGACACAAACATTTAGACCATAGCAATCTGTGAAGACTCTATTTCCATATACAGTTACATTCTGAGGTATTGGGGGTTTTAGCATATTTTTTGAAGGGGGAAACAAGCCAACCCATAGCGAGGTCTGAATGACAGGAGATGTTCCTATAGGCTTGGATGTTTGATGGTAAACTGCAATGTAATACATTGAATGGTGGTCTTGGTGGTTTCTTGGGTGGGCAGCTAGCCTATTTCTTGGGAACATTCTCTGAGAGAGTTTGTAGGGTGAAATGAGTGGTATCATACAGGAGAGTGGCGTCTCAGAGAGGAGGGCACAGGGGTCTGCAGGCCTTCCTTACAGTCAGCTGTGGGTAGGGCAGTGGTAGGCAGTGGAGCTTATTTCACTGTTCCCCTTGTTCTACTCACTATACTGCAGCTCCCCTGGTCTATCTCTGCCTCAAAAAAATACAGGTTTGGCATCCCTAATCTGAAAATCCAAAATCCAAAATATTCAAAAATCCAAAATTTTCTGAATGCCAGCCTGCTGCCACAGGTGGAAAATTCCACACGTAAGTACTTAACACAAACAGTGTTTCATGTACAAAATTATTAAAAACATTTTATAAAATTATCTTCAGGCTATGTGTATAAGGAGCATATAAAACATAAATAAGTTTTGTGTTTCGACTTGGGTCCCAGCCCTAAGATATCTCATTATGTGTATGAAACTATTCCAAAATCTGAAAGAAGAAAAAACAAATCTTAACTCTAAAGTACTTCTGGGCCCAAGCATTTCAGATAAGGGATACTCAGCCTGTACCAAGGTTGTTCCAAGCTCAGAGCCTCCCCACTGGCCATCCCTTTGTCAGGAAAATTCTCTCAGAGCTTCTCAGGGCTGGTTCCCTCCCATCAGAGAGAGCTCATCTCCAAGGTCACCTGCTGAGAGGAGCCTTCTCCAGCCATCATATCTAAAGTACCACCACCTCCTTCACTGTTTTCTTCATCATTTTCTGAAAAGGTACCATTTTCACATTTGTTCACCTGTTGAATGTTAGTTTCTCCAACTAGTATGTGAGCTTCACAAGACAAAAACATCACCCTCCCACCCCTTTTGTTCATCACTGACTCCTCACTGCACAGAACAACATCTGGTGTGCACAGGTACTAAGAACTAACAACAGCAACAACAAAAGGAGCAATAGTAATAATAATCTTTGACTGGGTGAATAAACATAGGCGTATACAAAGCATAAGTCTTTTCGCCTCTCTCAATCTCATAAAGACTTTGACCCAACTCTTATCTTTAAGATCCTTTCCAATCTTATAATACCAGTTATATAACAGCCTGATATAATCTGAGAGACCCAAAAGAATCTTAATGCTCAACATACAGGTTAATATCTCAAGGACGAGAGAAGAAAAGTCCCATGTATTATACCTTTAAAAAGAAGAAAAGTCTCTTTATCAGGTCAAGATAACTGATCTCATTTGAGCAAAGAATGGTATTACTTACACACCTTTCCTTCCACTTCACATTAATCCTTTAAGCTGCAGCTAGACTACGTGCTTAAAAGGTGAGGCCAGGGGACAAGATGATGGTCCCACAGGTGCAGCTGTGCTGACCCAGGTACCATTGCGGAACTTTGGGTGAGTTCTGTTTGGTTTTGACTTTTCTTCTCATGTGTTCAGAGTATACATGAGGCTTTCTAACCTGTAGGAGTAGTTTCATTCACCCAAGAATCGCTAAGACCTTTATCCACTGCTCTTATTCCAATTTTTTGTTAAGGCATTGAAAATAACAGAGTTCAGCTATACATTTTTTTCTGCAGCCATTCTTAATTCAGTACCTACTAGAATTGGCCCAGACCTTGAGCTCAGGAGGTGGGAGGTGGGAATCTTTTCTCAAGCTCCAACATGTCTAATACTCCCTCCCTTCTAAAGTCTGCAGAGCATAAGTTCATCTGGTATTCCACCACCCTACTCACTTATTCTTTGGCCAAAGGATTCAAATGCCTAGAGAGGCGGTTTGAAAGGTCGCAGTTATTTGGCGAAAGTCTCACTCTGTCTTGCTGACTGTGGTCCTGTGTTGCCTCCTCTACATTTTCCAACTCTTTTCCATTTCACTTTATTACAGAAGTATCTCTTCTTTCCCCCAAGCAGTTGCAGCATAAGCCTCCCCTCTCTCCTTCCCTTTCCCCTAATTCCAATGCACAGGTCCAGAACCTCCTCCTAAGCAGGTTAATGTGCCTTTTGGGGTTGTAGGATCTTTATGAGGCTCAGAGATGGAATCCAGCAGCCAAGCAGCTCTGCTGAAGGAGAGAAAGCCACAAAGCAGGGAAAGAAGGCAGGAAGACTCCAGGAGGCGAAGTCTGCCTTTTTTGATGACTGATCTAAAGCTTCATACTTGAACTTTTGGTTTTATAGTTCTATAAAAGGCAGCTGACAAAAGAGAACCCATTTTGGGAGGGTCCAGCTGGCCGGGCTGAGCCGGGCGGGGCAGCCCTAGCTTTTGAAAGCCAGGGCTGCTTTTTATCCATGATGTCAGAGAGCCGACGGGGTTCCCACCGAGCCAGAGGATGGGAGAGCAGACGGTCCCAGCCTCGGCTCTACCGCTGCCAGCAGTGGCTTCGGTGCTGCCTTCCTGGCTCCTCTGTAAGATCCTTTTCCTCCTAAGAGACTCTCTGTAGTGTTTGGAAGGGAAGCTCCCTTGTTCGGCCTGCGGGTGTCTGTGTGGCAGGAGAGCCGCTCACCCACCTCCTTGGCTTTTAGCCTCCCCCCCCCCCCAACATCCCTGCTTGGCCCAACTCTCTGTTTCCTTTCGTTTCAGTGGTGGATATGGGGAGACCGAAGGCGCTGGCTGGTCAGAGGCCCACATCCTTTTACAGACCCACAGTCCCGAGCTCTCGGGCTCCAGCCCCCCACTTCTGCACTCGAGGGGGCAGCTTCTGCTTCCTTCTCTGACTCAGAAGCAGACCCTGGACCTCTGGAACATAGAAGCTGCACAAAAGGAAAAGTGTTTGGGGGTAGATGGTTGTTTTCAATTAATTTTTATTTATTTTATTTCATTTATTTTATTTTTTGCTTATTCACATCAAACTACTCCACCGCGCTGGCCCAAGCCCTGCCGTTGCCTGTGGACAAAGCAGGTCGTTCTCCAAGCCCTGGGGGCTGAGAGTGAAGCAAGTGCTGCTCACTCAGCCCTGACTCAGAGGAGGTTCCTTTTTCCTGGCCAGGAGCAGCCGCTGCCCAGTTCCAGGGAGAGGCCGGGAGGAGGCATGGAAGGGTGCCGAGAAGGGCAGTTGCAGAGCGGGCTGAGAGCTTGTTTCATGATTCTCAAAGGTTTAGAAGTGGAGTAGCTCTGGCCGGCAGGCAGGTCCCACGATGAGTCTAATCTGTGTGCTCAGCTCCTTCCTTTGGAGACTGCCCAGGTCCACCCCAGGAGCCCTGGCAGCCAGGCCAGAACAGAGTTGGAGCAAAACTCCAGGGTAACACTGCTCAGGGGCCTAAAGTACTAAAACCATCAATCATCATCAGGAATTATCATGCTATACAATTTAAATGTGCTTTGGTGTTTTCTTGGCTTGTCTTTGTGCCGTCCGGCGACACATTATTCCTGGACTCAGGCATCTATTAAAATGCCAGATGTTGTTCTCAGGGCCTACTGTGTGCTCGCTAGTAATCACCGCACAACAGAAGGCATCTGGCAAGTGAGCCTGAAACGATGTGGCGTTTCACTGATTAACAAATTCCCGGAGACCAGGGCTCTTTTAGCAAAGTTGCCACAAGATCAAAGGGCACAGGGGACAAGGTGTTTTCCTCTGTGCCGTGGGAGGCTGGACATCAGGTGGCCTTCTGACACCCATGACTCATGTATGGGAGTGTATATGGTTCCCTCAAGACTGTCCCCTTGTCTCTGATCAGAACGGTCCTGATTGGAGATAAACTTCAAGGAATCTCTCAAAGGGAATGGCAATGGAGCTTCCTTCACTCCAGGGCAGTGGGGAGGGAGTGTACAACTTGCAAACGCAAGGGATGCCTCCCTTCTCTTCTTTGTGCTTCCCTCTGCTCATTTTTTATTCATTAAATACTCACTGACTGACAACTGATGTCCTCCTCATTGTGAAGCACTGCTGTATACTGAATATAGAAGGCAAATGTGTAACGCAAAAGAAAAAAAACTCTGTGGCAACAGAGCAGCCCGTGAGCTTGGTAAAGACATGAGTGGGGGTGAGTTGCGGGTGTCGCGCGGTATGTGGGAGCAGACAGAGGCCTCTCTGCCCCGTCTGTCCTGGTGAGGTCACTGAAACTGCTAGATTAAACAACATGCTTTTTAAATCACTTTTTCATTATCTCATTTTACCATTACAATAGTCCCAGAGGGCAGTCCCAGGGGACTTGTGCCCATTATAAAGATGAATAAACTGTGGCCTGCAGTTAAGTGACTTGCCTTTTTTATGGTCAAACATATATCTATTGGCAGAAAAAGAACTTTACATCAGCACTTCGAATTACTATCCAAGGACCCCAGCAGCTGCATCAGACTACGTCAACAGAGCCCCATCAAAGAATGCTTTTTTTTCTTCCTTTGTTCTTAATTAATATTTTGGGTACAGACACAACTTAAAAGAGCATTCTAGTTGATCTGTATTTTAATGTTGCTGCCTGCATTAAAAGCCAGGTAGATAACAGCATGAGAAAGACTCGACCCACTGTTGCTGGCTTTGAAGGCAGAAGAGCAGCCAGGAGCTAAGCAATTCAGGCAGCTTCAAGACATTGGAAAGAGGCGAGGAAACAGATTCTTCCCAGAGCATCCAGAAAGGAACACAGACCTGCTGACACATTGATTTTAGCCCGGGGAGACCTATTTCAGACATCTGACTTCTAGAACTATAAGATAATAAATTTGTGTTGTTTTAGGCCATTAAGCTTGTGATAACCTCTTACGACATCCACACGAAACTAATACAGGATAATCTTCAGTCTGGATAACCCCGGCTGACTCCCCCCGGTCATGCCCCAAGCGCATCTCTGGGTTATTGCTTTGTGCACAGGAATCACCAAACAGGCCAGCGAGGAGGGCTCTGAGAACATCCCAGCCTCGCTAATTCTCTGAGGCCACTTGCAGGGCCACATCCACATCAGTGAATCTGGCCCCTTTGCCACTGCGGCTGATGCCAGGTTAAAGGGGCCCAGCTGTGAAGGACACAGGGTAACAGCCATGTGACACAAGTGACCACATGGCTCACGTTTATTGGCAAAATGCAGCTTCAACGAGTCACCACTAGTAAAAGAAACCACAAAGCCCAGAGCCCTTTGAGGAGGTCAGGGCCACAGATGTCAAACAGGGAAGTTTGGTCGGATCTGCACAAACTCCTCATGCCAAGACATCTTCACCACCAACCTGTGGACAGAGGACAGATGGTCACCGTGATGTGATGGTAATTTTGACAGTCTGCAGACTGCAAGTGATCATGGCCCCATCTGTGAAACTCACAGGAAATGGCCCAGCGGAGATAGGCGTGGAGATGGGGAAAACTCCAGCCTCTCTGCCTGGGTGGCCATGGAAGTGCCCTGTAAGTCACAACTATGAAGAGGCACTAGTGCTCCACAGATAAACCATAAACCCAAAGATGCCTCCTTGTTTACTTTTTCCCTTTAAGAAAATATTTGATTTTCATAACACAGTTTTACTGATTAGCACATGAAGGTGGGAGTAGTCCTTGTTCTCAGTATAACGTAAGAAAATAATTCAAAGCCCTGAATCCACAATCCACTTGCCTTCTCTACCTCTCCCTGGTTATAGACCCCTTAGCTGCCTTTAGGCCATCTTCCTCCTTTGCAGAGGGGAGATAATAATACTAATAGAAAATTCAGGGTGTGCTTTGGGAGATTCAATGAGTCAATGACTAACATAACACAGACAATCAATAATATGAATTTCCTTGTTTCATCCCTTCTTGTCTGCATAAGATTACGCTATATTATCCATATGGGTCCTCATCCTCCTACTAGATCCTAGCCCTCTGCCTTTAAAAATGACCATAAATATTTCCCCGAAAGGCAGCAACTATTACATTTTAAAATTCTACTATGAATCATCATACAGATTCTAGTCTCTGTGGGCCCATCCTTTCCTTCTGACCTTCCCAAGCCCACTTGCTTCTATTCTGTCCTCAGCAGAGATACAGACTGGTTCCTACCTTGTGTTCACGAATAATGCAGCTCTTTGCAGTTTCTTGAGACTATTCCCTCAACGTCACACGGATGGCATTTAGGAGGCTATTTATGGTGTTTGTTTACTGAAGTGTTGTTAGGGCACAGGCACTCGAATCCTCACGTCCAATGTCGTGCTATAAAGAGGTTCATTCACTGAGTCCCCATAACACATTCCTTCCCTCCACGCTTACAGGGCAGAGGATGGTGTGATGGTTTAATCAGGGAAGCATGTACCAAAGATGTTTGCCTGGTTCTCAAGTTTGACCCAAGGCCGGGACGATGTAATGCCATTCCCCTCTGATAACCAGTTTGTTGGCTTAGGAGGCAGAAACCCAAACCCCTAGGCCAGGCCCTCAGCAGGTCTTTATTCCTATTGTGGTCCCTTGTCCCCTAAACCTTGTCACTGAAGGTAGAGATGACTTTTGTTGGTGCCTATGTCCTCAGAAGAGAAATAGAATGCTTTGTGATGATGCATTCTCTGACCTCCACCAAAACCACCAGAGATAGGAAGAAGAGAGAGGGCAGAGAGGGTGTGGGCTCTTTAGGGTCACTGCCATCAGCTTGGTTCAGGGTCTGGCTCTGCTCGACCCTCTGTGGGGCCTTCTCTGAGCCTCGATGTCTCCTCTGTAAAATGGCATGGGCGGAATTGAACAATCTCCATGGTCTATTCAAGCTCTTGGACTTCGTTTCCCAATTCTCTCATTTTCAATATTATGATGATGCCTTTTTGTCCCAGGCCAGGAAGAGCATTGCAGGGGTTCCTGGAAAAATATTATGAGTGTGTCATGACATGTGTTTTATCTTCCAGTGCTAGCTGCTACCCTGTCTATGTGGAAGTACCCCATGAGGCAAGCTCCCTAAAAATAATGACTACGAGACAGTCTGTCACTGAATAGTTATGAAGTGCTATACTAGGCTGGGTACGGAGACACAAAAGACAGAGCCTCTCCCTTAAGGAGTCTGCATTCTAAGGAAAGATGACAGCAAAACAATAATATGAGGGGTGCTCTGGGGAAGAGAAAATGGAGTGATGTGATCGCAGACAACTGGGGGAAGTACCCTGGCTGGGTGGAAGGGACCAGGGAAAGCCCCTTTCAGGGATTCAGTGTGAAGATTAGAGGAAAGGGAATGAGTGGTTCAGGTAGAAGGAACAAAAGTGCACAGGCCTGGTGTGCACTCTTTGAAAGGCCAGAAGAAATCCAGAAAGTAAGCAAGGACCAGATCACTAAGGCTTTCTGGGCCATGGCTGGGAGATTAATTTTAATGTAAAGGATTTTATGATCTGACCTCAGTGACATGAGCTGAGCTCCTAAGTCCAGAGGAGTTCGTGAAATCCTAACTATAGGTAAAGTAATTTATCATCCTGTACAGTGGTAATTCATGGAGAGAGTGTGGTGACTGTTTAGTGAACAGAAGCAGCCTACCTCCCAGCAGGTCTGTTCGGAAGAGCTGAGATCCAAGAAGGTGTCCCAGTGATGGAAGAGGGGGAGGTCAGTGAGCAAGAGTGGAGAATGCACCTTGCTCAAGGTGTGCTTGGGAGAAGGAGTGGGATAAAGGAATGCAGGAGGGGGGCGGTACATTTGCAGGGAAGGACCCAGAGCAATGCTAGCATCCTGGTGGAGATAAATAGAGAGGTAGCATGGGGACCCTGGTTTCTGAAATAAGCTTATAAAATGAAAGAATTATGATCAACATGGACCTCCCAGCCAACCCCAACTTTTCCACTTCTCATGAAGACCTTCCACACAGACACTGGCCAGAAATTAGACCAGACAGGAATTTCCCCTGATGGTGGCCTACACTTGCTTTTCCCACCACCTTGTACCTAGTTAAAAGCATCAAGATATATTTGTATTTTTTTCAATATATATGCCTTGGTATTTATTCCCTACCTATTCTGTTATTAGAAAAGTTTTGGTTTTGTGGTTGATTATCAAAAATAATATTTAGACTAATTTAAAATCACAATAATAGTCAACCTTATTCCTGCCAAAGACTATTCTTAATATTTTGATGTATGTATTTCTAGGCCTTTTATGTGCATACACACATATTTACAGATTTTCTATTCATCATCAGAATACTGTTACATATTCAATTTTGGACCCTGATTTATTTTCACTATAAACTTTTTCTATATCATTATGCGTTAATACTTATTAATTTAATGGCTGATAATATTCCTTCACAAAGATATATCAGAATTTATTTCCTTATTTCCCTATTACTTCACTTTAAAGAAAATAGTTGGTAGTACTTGCTACATATACTATGTAACAGATCTCGTTCCTAAAAACTTGCATGTGTCATCGCATTGGATCTTCACAACAGCTCTATGAGTGGGTACTATTTTTAATTTCCATTTTACAGAATGAGGAAAGTGAGGCTTAGCAAGCTTTAGTATCCTGCACAAAGTCATCTCAGCCAGTAAGAGGCAGACTTAGGAATATCATCAGTTCAGGGAATAGTCTCACCTTTTCATATTTGTATCTTTCAATACTTGCTCGAGATAGCTTCTTAGAAATGGAATTTCGAAATCTCAGGGTATATAACCTTTTTTTCTTTTTAAGGTTCTGAGGTATGTGGCCAGTTTGCTTTGCATCATCACCCCCGGCCAACAGCGCCTGCAGCTGTCCATGTGAAGACATCCTCCAAAGACTGTTGCGGTATCACGGCTGGTTTTGCTGTTCTTTGATTGCTAATTAGTAAGGCTGAACTTCTGTTTGTTCATAGGTTGATACCTTTGTGTTTTTCTTCAATTAAATGTCTGTTCATATCCTCTGCCTATTATCAACTGGGAGTTTTTCAGTAGATTTAGAAGGGCCTTCTGTATATTCAAGGTGTCATTCTTTGCTTTGGTGTATTTGTGTCAAGTGTTTTGTTTTGTTTCCGAGTTTGCTATTTGCCTTTTAATTATCTTATAACTTTTTTTAATGGAAAGCTGGGTTAGCAAAGTTTTTCTGTGAAGGGCCAGATAGTAAATATTGTAGACTCTGTAGGCCACATACTCTCTATTGCAATTACTCAGTGCTGCCATTGTAGCCTGGATGCAGGGGTAGATACTACGTAAACTAATGGACGCAGCTAGATTTGGGCCACGGGGCATAGTCTGCAGACCCCTGATGTAAACAATGTTTAACTCTTGTGTTAGGAAATCCACCAATTGCTCCGCTCTCAGATTTTCTGGGTTCCCTGCTTTTATATGCACCTAACCCAGATACTTGATGGGCACCTTCTGCTCTGTAGCGACTGGGGAAATGCAGTTCAAACACCAGCTCGGTGGTTGGTGACAGTTCAATATCTTGCGCTTTTTTTTTTTTTT
>VBSM01003215.1:4362620-4402999 GCA_008086735.1 Cheirogaleus medius | reverse complement strand
CGGATAAATGTCCTTGGCGGGCCGCATGTGGCCCACGGGCCATAGTTTGAGGACTTTCTCTATTTACTTTTTAGTTGACATTCAGGCTTCAAGAGAGCACATGGAAACCCAAAATATCACCATCACGAAATTCTAGGCAAGTTTTAAGACAGGAAAGCTTGATTTAATTTGGCGTGTTACATCAATTTAATGGATGATAAACATGTTTCTTAGATGGAATGAGTTGCAGCAAGAAATCAATCAAGAGGACTGATGAATAAACCAGACTGCCTTCCAGGTCTTTCCAAGCTAGTGGAGCCACAGTATGGCTTTGTTGTTTAGTTTAGAGGAAATTCCCACTACCTCAGCAGAAAGACATAAAAAGATGATAACACTAAACAGAACTCTTTTTTTTCTAAATAATGTGCAATTGTTTTTATAATCTCAAAATTCTAATTATACCATTTGGGGAAATTTTGATAATTTGCATGCATACATACAAGGAAAAAGAGCCATAGATTGATACAAACAGATCGCTAATACTCCAGAGAGATGGGACAGTGAAGATAAATGAAAAAAGGGCTTTACAAAAGTTAAGCAACTTGGCTAAAGTCTTAAGACAAGGGGACACATGGAATCAAGCTAAACTTTCAGCAATAGCTTACGAAAGCTAAGGAAAATACCCTGTTGAGACATGTACCATGTGTAAGACCACTGCCTGCAGCAATACAGCATACACACACTAGCTTTTTTGCTTACCCATGTGATGCTAGATTTGACAGGGTAAGATAGTAGTTAGGGTAAAAATGTTAATTCCTTTAGTAAAATAGTAAAATAGAATTTAGAATATATGAACGACTTACTTTTTATATCTGATTATGGCCACTCTGACATGTGTTCACCAAGATTTCATTTTTAATCTGTTCTCTTCCTTACTTTTCACCAAACTGAAATGCCTGCAGAGGATTTGTACTTCTTTTAAATGTGTGGAGCACACCAGGTGTAAAAGAGAGGTGCCTGCCTGCTTATGTGGCAACTGAAGATGATATGCCATTTTGCATTGCCTTTTAACACTAATAAAATGCCTGTTTTCACACCATACACATGAGGTAGCTAATTTGAGACTCTCTGCTTCTAAACACTCATGCTAGGAAAACGTATCCACACCTTTAGTTTCAACTGTCACCTGTATGCTGCTGCTGAATAACTCTAAAATTTATTTTTTCAGTCCTTATAGCTCTGAAGAATTCCAAGATGACATCTCACTGGTAAACATTTCCATTTAGGTGTCTGGCAAGCCCCTTAAACTCGGGATCTATAAAGCCAAAATGAAGGCTGCTTCACAAGGGGAATGAAGGCCTCATGACATATAAATTAAGGGAAGTCTGCAGTTCAAATAACATCCAAACCTTAACCCTTTCCTGTCTTATCCTGCAAGATCCATCCTCATCTCTCAGCCCCCTTCACACTCATTCTGCCCTAAGCACATAGGACTTTTATTCCTTTAGCAAGTCCGGTTCATTCTGACCACAGGGGCTTTGCACTTGCAGTTCACTCTTTCTAGATGCTTCTGTAATATTTGCATATCCAATAACTACACCTGTCTCAGCTCAAATGTAAGATCCTGCAAGAAAATTTTCCTGTCCTGAAGGGCTCCTCTTACCATCACTTTCATTCTTTGTTCCTCTCTGTATCCTGCTTTGTTGTCTTCAAGATCAAAAATTCTTACTCATATCCTAAATTTTTAATCCCCTCGTGAGAGCAGCAACTTTGTCTGCCTTAGTCACTACGGCCCTGGAGCAGCACTTGGCACATGGTGAGCGTTCACTAAGTATCTGTGGAACAAATGAATGAATGACTGAATAAATCCATGCATCCTCATCCCCCCTAGATCTGTTCTTCCCATCTCTTTTCCTTTGCACATGTTGCTGCCATTCACCCAATTACTCAGGCTGGGTTTCACCCGAGACTTCCCTGCTACGTAAGCCCATCATAACACCACCACAAAGAAAAATTACCTTCTGAAATATTTCTCAAATCTAACCCTGCTCACTGCCTCTGGGTCACTGCCCTAGTTGAAGGATCTCTATTTGTGTACAGCTATTATCCTTCTTAAAATCAACATCCCCACCCACCCAACTGAACCTTTGAAATTTGCCTCCTAGATCTTTGTAAAACCTAAATCTGATCATATCCGAGACCTTCTCAACAATCCTTCAGTGGCTTCTCACTGTCTAAGGAAAAATTATGAATTTCCTCTTCTGTCCTGTGAGGTCTCTTATGAGCTGAGTGCCACTTGCCAATCTGGTCTCTTCTCCCACCACCTCGAATGATTAACTTCAAGCACACAGCACATGCTCTCCGTCCACTATCTGGCTGGCTCTGCTTAGCCTGAAATGTCCATCACACATGCATGGACCTGCTGCGTGACAAATTGCTGCTAACTAGTAAAGACTTAGCTCAGGCATTTTCCAACTTGTCTGGATACATTTAGGTATTCCTCATCCAATTTCACATATTGGATTTTCCATATTATTAGAATACTCTTTTCCCATGTCTATTTCCTCCTTTTAGACTATGAAGTCTTTGAGGGGCCATGCCTTCTTCACCTACATATTTTTAGCATCTTCCATAGGACCTAGGACTTAGAAGGTACTTTGAAGTTTATGTTCTTGCTGAATTAATAGGTAGAGAAATGTCATTAAATAGTTTTAATCGATTATCATGCTCCAGAATTTCTTGGTGACATATTGGCTTCTGACTAGAAGGCATCATTCAAATGCTGAAAAGATTACAACTCCCATAAAAGCATCTGTTTTAGGCTGGGCATGTGTTGAGGGCTTCAATAATCACTGCAGAATGTGATAAGGAGTGGCCACACCCAAGCTCTGCTGGCTCTGAGCCCTCCTCCCTTTAACCATCTAAAATGCCATTCGGATGTGCTTAGTCTTCCTAAGGCAGCAGAGCCATCTGCTTTTAACTTTTAAACAACGAGAGGAGACTTCTGCTTCGAACCCTGATGAATAACTGGTATTTGGAATTGTTCCCTTTGGTAACAGTGATAAAACTGGATAAAAAATATAAGGCAGCTGTTTTTAGGCACTGGAAAATAGGCAGTCCTGGAGCAAGATTCTTGAGATAAGGAATATGCATGAGGTAAGCCCCACATTCACCTGGGCTCTCTGCCGGGAACAATTTCCCAACTGTGGCGTGGGGAAGAAAGTAGAACCTGAAGAGTGTGGCAGTCCTGCTCAGCTGAGTAGGCAGAGATCAGAGTTTGGGAATACTAATGAAAGTGGAAATTTCAGGGCAGGATACTAGAAAGGGCAGAAGCGCATAAGGGAAGTAAGGAGGAAGTAAGGAGCAGTATAAGAGGTCCATATGGGGTTCTCTATAAGACCTTAGCCAAGGGCTGGGCTGCAAATGTGCATGGTCAGACTCCATGAGGCCTTGTAGAGAGAGTCTGCTTCAAGGTTGAGAATAGAATGGAGATTTTAGAGTCACATAATCTAGGAGACATTGGATCTTTGTCCCACCCAGAATAGACATCCCAGGTCTGCCACTGAGCACCAGGAAGGCCATTCCTTAGGAATGAGATTCATGACTAGCACAAAGATCACCAGCTATGGCCCACTGACTGGCCATCTGTTTTTGTAAGTAAAATCTTATTCGGACACAAGCATGACTATTTGCTTACCTATTTTTAAGGCTGCTTTCCTGCTACAATGGTAGAGTTGAATAGTTGCAACAGAGACAATGTGGCCCTCAAGCCTAGAATATTCACAGTCAGGCCCTTTAAAAACAGTTTGCCAACCCCTGCACTAGGGTCAGGACTACTCCAGATTCCCCTAACGAAGCCTGAAACCAAGCTCCAAGAGGATCAGAGGGAACCTCTAGTATATTCTTTGCCTGCCAGGGCATATTTTAATGCCCTTTAAAAAAAGACAATATAATTCCCATTCCTTACAACATATTATCAACAATATCTATCAGATGATTTTAAAAAATACTAAACATGCAAAGAAGCAGGAAAATGTGAACCCTAATCAGGAAAGAAAAGAAAAGCAGACAATATAAACAGATCCCAAGATGGCCCAGATGTTAGACATGGCAAAGATTTTAAAACAGATATTAAAGATTTGTTCATAAACTTAAAGGAAAATATTGTCTTAATGAGTGAACAGTTATATAGAATGTCAGCAGAAAAATGAAAGCCATAAGAAAAAGAACCGGTAGGGAATTCTAGAACTTAAAAAACAAATTCATGGAAGACTTAACAGCTGATGAGAATTTGCAGTAGAAAGAGCAAGTGAACTTGAATACAGATAAATAATGACCCAAGCTGAGGAACAAAAAGCAGAAACAAAAAGATTGAGAAAAATAAACAGAGCCTAAGTGACTCGTGGGAAAATATCAAGAAGTCTAATATATGTATAAGTGGTATCCCAAAAGAATATAGTGTACAGGTCAAGGAAAAAAAATTGAGAAAAAAATTGTCAAATATTTCCCCAATTTGGTAAAAAACATCAATCTACAAATCCAAGAAGCTGAGCAAACTCCAAGCAGGATAAGTACAAAGAAAATCACACCCAGGCACATCATAGTTAAACTGCTAAAAACCAAAGATAAAAAGAAAATCCTGAAAACAGCCAGAGAAAAGTGGCACCTACATACAGAGAGGTGACTCACAGTACAAACCTTTGCTAACCTCTCATCAAAACAGCGGATGCCAGAAAACGATGGGATGCCATCTTTAAAGTAATGAAAGAAATAAAAAGGTCATCTCATAATTCTTTCCCCAGTAAAAATATTTTTCAAAAATGAGGGTCAAATAAGGACATTCATCAAGAGAGCAACTTTATAAGAAATACTAAGTAATGTCTTAAGGCTACAGTGAAGTGATACAACATGGAAACTTATATCTACAGGAAATAGAGAAATGCACCAAAAATGGTAAATATATTGCTATATAACAAAATATTAGCTTTTTTCCCATTGTTCGATTTCATTAAAAGTAACTGTTTAAAGCAAAAATAATATACAATCTCAGTTTTATAATATATGTACAAGTAAAATATGTGACAAAGGGTGGGAGTGTAGTAAATGAAGTTATTCTGCTAACATTCTGCTGTATTTGTCATCTTTGGTAAATGAAGTGGTACAACACTAATTCTAAGTGGACTATGATAAAAGTTAAAGAAGCACATTGTAATCCCTGAGCAACCACTAAAACAATAATAAAAAAGAGGTATAGCTAAAAAGCCAGTAGAGAAAATAAAATGGATCAGTAAAAATGTTCAATTAATCACCATCACTCTTCTCCCCCCCACCCCCAAAAAAAGGGAAGAGAAAAGAAAAATAGAAAAAAACAACATATGGGAAAAATAAGAGACAAATAACAGGATGATTGACATATATATAAACAAACCAATAACAATGTTAAATATAAACCGACTAAATGCTCAAATTAGAATGTTTGTTAGATTGGATAGAAAAGCAAGACCCAACTATCTGCTGTATACAAAAGACTCATGTAGATAGTCTAAATTTTAAATTAAAAAGTTTAAATAACACTGACTGTAAATATAATCATTTATACTCTGTGAACTTTTTTTAAAATTGATTTATTTGGTTTGTTTATGGCTTATAGAAAACCACAGTGTGCTATCTAAGCTACTAGATAGACAGATATTTTTTCCAAGACATAATGAATGTATTATTTGTGATCTCTTTCTGTCTTCAAAATTCCAGTAAATCTCTGCTCATCTCTTATGGCAGCCTCCTACCCAGACAATTATTCTTTTTTCTTATATATCTTATCTTCTTCCTAGATTAAAAGCTCAGGGAGAGTTCAAATGCTGAATAAATATTTACTGAGTACTTATCACTTGGTAAATATGTAAATGTGTCTCAGGCATTGAAGATACAACTAGGAACAAGTTTCACCAGAAGCTTACAGACTAGTGGAGGAAAATGACAAGTGAGCAGGCAATTATCACAGATATGATAGACATTTGACAGATAAATAAATGAGAGAATTAATAAATGGACAAATATCCTCAATTTAGTAGTTTTAATTTCTAAATTAAGTTCAACCACAGCCTGAACAATCCTGAAGCATCTCCATGCAGTGGCAGCTAGCAGAGAAGAAAGAAAAATATCACACAGGAACTAAAATTCCTTAATAGGATTTGCCCAGAAAACTTGGCATTTCATAAACCAACAAAGTAAAGGCATTCTACATTCTATTCCAGTAGAGCATAAATAATATCATTTAAATGCATCCTATGAATGATATGTCTTTGTTCTTCTTTAGCCTTAATTTAATTGTAAAGCAATGTTGTACCATGTTTTGTTCCATGAAGAGGAACATAATCCATGCATTATTCCAGCCAATGAAAACAACTCAGTATGAGGTCTAAAATTCTGAATATTTCTATAACCCTCAATTCTATTTTTTCTTGGCTTTTTTGGGTGGGAGGGGTTTGGCATTAAGTCAAATTTGAGTACTAATGCAATTGTACTGCTACTGTTGCTCCTGTTAGGCAGGTCTCCAGCAAAAACTTGAAAGAATACTCATTCATCTTGCTATGGCTTTGGCAATGACCAAATTGCAAGAATTCAATGTCATTTCCGGTAACAGTACCGAAGGAACCAATGTCATAGTCTTATAAGGAGAGACAGGGCAACCAAATTATATAAAATTTGGAATCTACTTATCTAAGCACATAGTCCTGAGTATTTCAGGAAGGATACTTGGCTGGATTTTAAGAAATCAATTAACCTTTGTTAATTTTTTTTTTATGTATATGTCATTGAAGACCATCTCTGAGCATGAGTTGATCAAGCTTGCATATCCCTATCACAAGATATTTTATTGCATGGATGAATAAATCTTTGTTATCAAGACAGTTGTGTGTGGCCAGGTGTGGTGGCTCACACCTATAATCTTAGCACTCTGGGAGGCCGAGGCAGGAGGATCACTTGAGCTCAGGAGTTTGAGGTTGCTCTGAGCTAGGCTGATGCCACGGCACTCTAGCCAGGGTGACAGAGTGAGAAAGAAAAAACAAAAGACAGTCGTGTCACAATTTTCTTTTTCCTGCACCTGGGGGGGTCCTGACACATCTCTCTTTTTGTCTATTTCTAGGGTGATCACTCTGACTCAAGACTGCAGAGGACCAAAGATGCAGACCTACAGTGGAGAATGATATGTAGAAGGAAAGAGGATTTAAATTACCATGTCAGCCGGGCGCGGTGGCTCACGCCTGTAATCCTAGCTTTCTGGGAGGCAGAGGCGGGCAGATCGCTCGAGCTCAGGAGTTCGAAACCAGCCTGAGCAAGAGCAAGACCCCGTCTCTACTATAAATAGAAAGCAATTAATTGGCCAACTAAAAATATATAGAAAAAATGAGCCGGGCATGGTGGCTCATGCCTGTAGTCCCAGCTACTCGGGAGGCTGAGGCAGGAGGATTGCTCGAGCCCAGCAGTTTGAGGTTGCTGTGAGCTAGGCTGACGCCACAGCACTCACTCTAGCCCGAGCAACAGAGTGAGACTCTGTCTCAAAAATAAATAAATAAATAAATAAATTACCATGTCAACTGAAGTCCAAGTGCAACACCCCCCCCCATCACCACCACCACCAAATGTTTTGTTCATTTACAGAGAATCCACCAAGTTAGCATTCCCCAGTGTACATCATCACCCACAGGCTACCAGGCAAGAGCAGCGCACAGGCATGTAATCCTAAAGCCATTTCATCTCACTGCAAATCAGGAGGCCAGCAGCTAGAGAAAACCTCTGGGAAAGGTAACCAGAGCCCACTTTCATCTCTTTAAGAAGCCACACTCCAGTTCAAGAATAAGCCTGATATTCGAGAACTAATTGCTTTGCTGATCTTAATATATAATAGTGGCAATTTTTAATCAAGGTCCTCTACTCTCAGCCAATATAGGCTAAAGTAAGCAAAAAAGGTAGTTGTGAACCAAGCAACAGAAGGAAAAGACCAATTATACATTCTGTAGTCATTTTTAAATATGAAGTCAAGTAAGTCCCCTCCAACAGAGTTATTTGTCCAGTTGCCTATTATATGATCAGCGTGGTTCTGGGTCCAATCATTTCTTTGATTAACATAGCATTGGACCATAATCCTTGCCTTTTGAATTACTGTCTAGAAAAGAAGGGATAATAGGTGTTTATCAAGTAATTAAAGCTGGAAAGAAAGCAAGCGTGTTATATTATAGTTCCAACTATAAACAGAAGTATGAATAAAACAATGAGTAAGTGACGGGTATTTTATTTATTTTCATGATCCCAGAGGAAAAGTAGGCTAGCTTAAGGCCATCTCAAATTAGCCATCACCTTACATTTTTAGCAATTTAAAAGACTTGACCATATGCTCATTAAGGCCGCATGATTGATATGTAAATGAGGGAACTCAGCCCAGATTATCTGAGCTGTTTTAAACTCATCAAATAATACAGATTACTTGACCAGACAGAGCTGTGACAACTCAACTCTTCAAGCTATTACACAAAAATAAATTGGAATAATCTTGGAAGAGAGATGACTCCAGAGAATTGAATGTATAACTTAGGGTAAAGTCACCTAGAAGCCTCCCATTAAAAGTATTTGGTTTCTAGAATGAAAACATGGGATGGGGGAAATTAGGGGTACAGAGGAGCAGAGAAGTATTTGGGTGCCCAACTCTGTACTTTAAACAGGTTTTCATTTCATTCTCATTTGAACTCTCTAGTTTGGAGCTTTGAGCAGTGACAGTATCGTGTATGTGTCCAATGAGGTTTATCTGTGGCGTGATTATTGCAAATTGAACTCTCTAGTTAGGTTAGTATTACTCCCACTTTATAGATGAGAAAAAATAAGTGACAGAGAAATTAAATAATTTGTCCAAGATCGTAGGTTAAAACTTACATCGATCTGACATCTTAGGGAAGAAACCACCCAGGGAAGAACTTTGGAACTTTTACTTAGAGTAATAGAGTATATAGGACATATCTTTTCATCCAATTACCTTTCCTCAAAGAATAATATCTGAATTCACCAAAACAGATGTTAAAATCTGATGCTTTATCACAATAACAGAATGTTATCTTCAAACAGTTTCATCTTCTTTAAGATCTACTGCTGACTTGACTTGGTGCTGAAAATGGGACTCAAGTGCCCTAAGGAGGTCTAACCCATCATTTTTCTCTAGGCTGATCCAACCCACAGCACACATGAAGGTTGAAACCAAAAACGAACTAACTGTGGCCTTTGGGTTTTGAGAGATAGGACCCTCAAATACATTGCAATGGGGGGAATAAGTTGGTGTTTACATGTAGTTACCATCAACTGAATAAATGGCATAAATGAGCATCATTTTTCTGAGTTAACAGCTCAGATGCTTGATTTCTAGGTTTGCACCAATTCACCACAGATAGACTTAACAAAACTTATTCCAGAAAGCTACTGGGTTCAAATCAAACTCCGGGAGCAATTAGGAAAAGAGCAAATGGAAGCATTTGGTTTTCAGGAAACAATTTCTGGCCTGTCCCATTTCCAAACACAGAGGCAGCAAAATTGCATCTTGCAGAGACGTGGCAGGGGAGGGGCACTGAGAGGTGGGCAGAGGACCAGGGAAAAGGCCATCTGGGTACAAAACCCCCTGCAGTCGGTCAGATTCAATTGCTAAGTCTCAGGAAACCCTGAACTATTTCTCCTGGAAATTAAACTGAGATTTGAAACTAATGAGGGGCCGAAGTATAGAAGAGTGTTGGACAGCATGTGCAGCTAATTATTTCATCCAGAGGGGCCAGAGGGACCTTGGGACATTTCCATACAGCCTATAAACTAGGGAAATTAATCCTAAAAGCTTGGAGGAAAAAATTAGGTTCCCATCATAAAAATGCAGATATTAAATCTGCTGATAATTTCTCCTCACCTTCCTAGGAAGTTACATTAAGGCCAGGTAGGAATTTTCAGTCTTCATTAAGGTCAATCTGGCTCTTTCATGACAATTTGGCTGACAACAAAAGGATTGTAACCTAGGCTGGTCCCAGACTGTGCCAATATTTTCATGTAAGAATTCAATGTTCTATGGGTGCAATTTTATTTTCATAGGGAAATTCTTTAATAAGAAGTGAAAAGATGTCAATCAATACATGTTATCAGGAACCATGGTGTCTAGTAAGTCAAGCAACTAGGTTTGGGCACATTTTGTATACAAAGTCCTGTCTTGCTACCTTGATCAGTGGTGGGAGTGGGGGGATTTTGGTGGTTGAGAGGTTAGATTAAAAACATATACACATATATAGGGAAATCAGCTTTTCTCTGGAGGAGTTCCAAGTCAGGTGCTACCTACAATACAAGTTTCCCTCTGAAACATAAAACACTTAGAGTTCTGTGTCAATCAATGATGGGGCTATATTCTAAGAAATACTCCTCCTAGGCTACAAACCTGTACAGCATGTTACCATACTGAATACTCCAGGCAATTATAACACAACGGTAAGTATATATCTAAACTTATCTAAACATAGAAAAGGTACAGTAAAAATACGGTATAAAAGATAAAAAATGGTACACCTGTATAGGGCACTTACCCATGAATGAGGCTTGTAGGACTGGAAGTTGATCTGGGTGAGTGAGTGAGTGGTGAGTGAATGTGAAGGCCCAGGACATTACTGAACACTATCGTGGGCTTTAAACACCGTACACTTAGGCTACACTAAATTCATTTTTAAAAATCTTTATTTTTTCAATCATAAATTAACCTTAGCTTACTGTAATTTCGTACTTTATAAACTTCAAGATTTTCTTAACTTCTTGAGGTTTTGTAATAACACATAGCTTCAAATACAAATCCATTGCACAGCTATACAAAAATATTTTCTTTCTTCATGCCTTTATTCTAGAAGCTTTTATCTATTTTGAAAATTTTTGTTTATTTTTTGCTTTTTAAACTTGTTTTGTTAAAAACTAAGACACAAACACACACAGTAGGCTAGGCCTACACAGGGTCAGGATCCTCAGTATCACTGCCTTCCACCTCCACGTCTTGTCCCACTGGGAGGTCTTCAGGGGCAGTAACACCTGTGGAGCTGTCATCTCCTATGATAACAGTGCCTCTTTCTGGAAGAACCTGCCTGAGCCTGTTTTACACTTAACTTTTTTTTAAAAATAACTAGAAGGAGTTGGTACACTCTAAAATAGTGATAAAAATTATAGTACAGTAAATACATAAACCAGTAACATAGTTGTTCATTATCAAGTATTATGTACTATACACATTTGTATGTGCTAGACTTTTATACGTCTGGCAGCACAGGTTTTTTTACACAGCATCACCCCATGCAGTAATATATTATGCTATGATGTTACGATGGCTATGATGTCACTCGGCAACAGTAATTTTTCAGCTCCATTATAATCCTATAGGACCATTACCTTATATGGGGTCTGTTGTTGACTGGCCAGTTGTTCCCACATCAGAATGATTCCTTAGCATCACTGGTGGAACTTCAGGACAGAAAAACCAAACAAACTAAAGTTCTGGGTTCTATCCCCAGACCCTGCTATATTAAGCTCAGGAATCTTTTTCTTTCAGAATATTATGGGGGTACAAATGTTTAGGTTACATATATTGCTTTTGCCCGGCCAGAGTCAGAGCTAGAAGTGTGTTCATCCCCCAGACAGTGCGCACCGACTCATTTGGTGTGAATATACCCATCCCCTCCTCCCCCTCCCACCTGCCTGACACCCAATGAATATTACTACCATATATGCACATGGGTGTTGATCAATTAATACCAACTTGATAGCACCTTTTAAGTTCCCCTGGTAAAAGTGATGATCAGCTAGTTTTGTGAAATACTAACCTAATTTATAAAGCATCAAACATCTGGGAACATGGTAAAATGTGAAAGATTTTTCAAAATGCCCTTCCAGACAACCATTAACATGCAGAAAAGCCACAATCTAGAGAAGTAGACAAAGGTAGGGAATGATATCATAAAGACTTAACAAATATAATGTTTTAAAAAGCAAATACTAGTATGCTACAAACCGTGTGCTGATGGGGCAGTCACTATACATACACGTAATATAAAAAAGCAATCAGTAATTGCTAGCTACTGTTGTCTCATCATCCCCAGTAGTATCACTGTACGTGGGCTGTCAAGAGCAGCGACCAGCCAACTTTTTCTATGAAGAGCCAAATAGTAAATATTTTAGTCTTTGTGGACCACATAGTCACTGTCACAACTACTGAACTCTTCCATCATAGTACAAAAGTGGCTACAGATAGTACATAAATGAATAAGTATGACTGTGTTTCGATAAAACTTTGTTTATGGAGACTAAAATTAGAATTTCACATAATTTTTACATTCCGTAAATATTCTTTTTTCCTCCAACTGCTTAAAAATGTAAAAACCATTGTTAGTTTGCGGCCACACAAAAACAGGCAGTGGGCCCAATTTGGCCCCCAGACCCTAGTTTTCCAGCTGCTGGTCTAGAGTCTAATTTGTCGTCTATGGAGCAGTCTGCAAAGAAATGACTGGATTTAGGTGTGGGATGATCCAGTAATCATCCAATGGCATGTTTCATCACAGCTAAGATTGGACATTTTCCATGTCAGAGGAAGTCCATTATACTCTGGAGACATCAGCTAAATCGTAACTGCTAATCACAGGGTTGGCATCTCAGTGGCCTGTAGCCTCTGTACCCCATGATGCAGTGGACATGGTGCACCTGCCATTGGAAATGATAACCCTGCCATCTTTGAAGGTTTTCCCAAGCCCTGCTAGAAAGAACATCTGATTTGCAGCAGAATGTAAATCCCAGCTTTGCCTGCCAGTAAATTCATGTACATCATGTTAACATCAGGTTTATATTAAACATTTACATTAAGGATTGGACTGGAAGATTAAATTGTTTGCATATACTGTAGCCACAGAGGGAACGGCCCCACCACTCTCCCTGCCCATGGCACTGAGTGCCAGTAGAATAATGATCAGACGACACATCAGAAAGACGGATGAGACACTAATGCACAGTCCTTATCAAAGCTGGGCAGCATTGGTCCTCTTGGCCTGTGCCCTTGATAACTGTCAGGCAGGCTGGGAGCCCTACTGCCACACACACCCCCACAGTGAGGTTCAATGGATGACACCAAAGATAATGACTTGCTCCAACTCAATACTCAGAATTGCTGTCTCTTCCCCAGCACTAGTATTTTTCTGGCCCTCAAAATCATTCACTTTTTTCTTATTTTGATTCGAATTTGTTGTGGCGATACTGGATATTGAGGGGTTGAGAACAACACTTGGTTGCGTAGCTTAAACAGTCTACAAGAGACTGCGTTGGGGAGAGACTGAAGGTGGTTACAAGTCCAGTCTCTAAGGAGCACTGCTGTCCATTTCCTCTGAAATTCAGATCCGGAGAGGATACCTAGAGGAACTCAGGCCTGCAGGCTTCTCTGGGCCAGTTCTCCCTGCCATGAACAGAAAGAGTTGCCCAGGACACTCTAATAAGCAAACGGTCTGCAGAACAAATGTTTTTGTGGGTTAAAAAAAAAAACCCAAAAACAAAACAAACAAAAAAACCAGCAAGCATGGACGCCAACTCAAATGGCTGGAGAAGAGTGATGTTGTTAAAGTGTATGATTCATTAAGTCTTGTCTGAGTGTCAGATGTTCAGCATTTGGTGCTATTCCCTCCAATTTAAATCATTTTTTAAAGAAGTGCCGAAAAAGGTGCTGAAAGGCACCTCACTCTGTTCCCTCACTTGAAAAACACTGTCTGCTTGTGTGCTGTGGTAAAACTTTGCATTTTGGCTAGACACCCTGTGTGCAGCTATGCTGAAGTGAGAGCTTTTATTTTCTTTTATGTTTGTACAGTCACCCAAAGGCAGGAAGAGAAAATAGTGTTTCCACAAGCCAAAGAATCCCTCCCGATGGCATCTGTGAAGTAGAAAGAGAGAGCACACTGCAGTGGCGAGCCTTCCTCTGCCGTGAGAAGCCCCATCCCAACACGGACCTCTGAGTCTCCATGAAGCGATGGCCCCCACATAAGAGCTGAGGGGGTGCTTTTCTGCCTCGAGTCCTTGTCTCCCAGAATTCTTTTCAGAACCCCAGGAGAGCCTAGAGCTGCTGACTGTGGTTTATCATCACCAATTACAAAGCCAGGCCAACGTCGCTATCACACCTTAGGTTGTTGTCAGTACTCGGTGACCTCACAGGAACTTTAAAGATGCTTTTTCTTGCATACACTGTAGCCACAGAGGGAACGGCCCCACCACTCTCCCTGCCCATGGCACTGAGTGCCAGTAGAATAATGATCAGACGACACATCAGAAAGACGGATGAGAGGAGCCACACTCCCTCCTCACACAAACACAGACAGTGCACACACCATCGATGAAGCTTTGGACCATGGTGCTAACCGAAATGAGCCAGTCACAAAAGGAAAACTACGGTGTGATTCCACTCATATCAGGTACTCAGAGTAGCCAAGCTCATAGAGACAGAAAGTAAAATGGTGCTTGCCAGGGGCTGCGGGAAGGAGAACCAGGAATGCGTGTTTAACGGGGACAGAGTTTCAGTTTCGCAAGATGAAAAGAGTTTGGTGACGGTTGCACAGCAATGTAAATATACTTAACGCCGCTGAATTCTTCACTTAAAAATGGTTAAGATGATAAGTTTATGGTGTGTGTATTTTACCACAGTTTAGAAAAGAAAAAAAAAAGGATGAGGCAGGTCAGAACGTGGTCAGGAAAGTCCCAGGTAAGACCCCAGGGACTTCCCCTGGTTAGAGTGACTTAGCATCCACCAACGAATGTGGCTTTCTTGGGTACTGGTCGAGACCTCGGCCTCTACATTCTCAAGCACTTTTTGACAGGGATGCTGTGAATTATTAGAAGTGCAATTCTTCTTGATAGAAACGCCCCCAGTTCCTCAGGCTCATGCTCACCCAGGCCCTTGGCCGCAGCTCGAAGATGTTTAAGACTCACCTGAAAAGGGACGGCGGTTGTGTTCCCTCCAATTCAAAGGCAGGACAGCGGGTAGTTGGCTGGGGCCGGAGGTTGCCTGAAGAGTAGATACACGCAGGCAGATAAAAACCAGCAAGGCCATTTGAAATACAACTGTGCCAAGAAACAACAACGATGCGTAACTGGTTTAGCAGTATATAGGTTTCAAACTATTTTCGCCAACGGAAACCGCACAGTCCTCACAACAAACCTGTCGTGAATGGGCACCACTGCCAACCGTCATCTTTCTACTTGGCGTCATTTCGTCCTCGACCCAGATTCAGAAGCTCAGGGAAGCTAAGGCCATGTAGCCACGAAATGGAAGAAACACAATTCTAAGACAGGGTTGTTTGGCGGTGGTGCCCGCGCGCCTGTGCGCATGCGTGAGTGCGTGAGTGCGTGAGTGCGCGTGCGCGTGCGTGCGTGCGTGCGTGCGTAAGCTCCCGATCCCGTACTTTGCCTTTTTCTTTAATACAAGCGTCAAAGAGGAAAGGAAAGAGGGATGAAATCTTAGCGGTCTCCAGGTGATAGATGGACATTAGGCCTTCAAATAAACTAGAAGGGCATTCCATTCATCCCCATCTCTCCAAAGCTTTTGGAAACATCCTTTTTGGTAAGAAATCACAATCAAGTCCCCCACATAAAGCACTCATAGTATTAAATACTAAGACTTCTTTTTAGTCCCATTGTATCAATTTTTTTAACATACATGTTGAGCAGAAATAAATACAATAAAAAACACAATAAAACAAGCACCAATTATTCTCACCATATCTGATGGACAGTCACTGCAAAGATTAATTCTTTAGGTCCACTCTTGTGTGCCATCATCTGAAAATGCAAACATCTTGGTATATCTTCCCTCCTCCCCTGAATGCAGATGCCCGCCCAAACTTGTCTTTCCTGCAGAGTGACTAGAGACACATATCCCTAAATCACAGACTCACGAAACGGGAAGGAGCCTCAGAACAGACCTCTGCAGGTCTGATCTTAATCCTTTCCAGACAAATGAGATACATTTCAAAAGATCTTCAGGAAATGCGAATCCCCTCCCTACTTTTGGTGACCTGTCTTGAAGCTTTCCTTCTATGATCAGAAAAAACTTCATTATCATTACTCTGAAGTTCATCCTCCTGCACTTTCATCTCCTTAAAAAAAGTGGTATGTCTAATTTGATAGAAACCCCTAAGACATAAAAATGAATTTGTAAACAGATTGAGTTGTGATGGTGAAATTACAAAATAATACCGTAGTCTGGAAAAGGACAAAGCATAGGGGATCTTTAAATGGCTCATCCTAATATATTTAAAATATGATTCATCATAGAAATAGTTGTGATATAGAAAACTTAGCAGAGACACAGTTATTGAACAAGGTTCAAGACCTCTGCACATATGAATATATTTAGGCAATGCTTTCTCCGTGTCAGTTTTATCTATCTGTCTCTATCAGGTGCTTGTGTCAGCAAATGAAATTTCCTAGATCTGTCCACATTGATGAAGCTTTGCTGGTCTGTGTACATCTGCATCTGCCCATGAATGAGTCCATTTCAAGCACATGTACGTGTCTGTGCATGGGTAGAAAGATAAGCTTAGCAATTGTGTGATTTGTTTCTGCTTAGGCAGTAAGTTACTAATCTCATGATTGGAACCAGATTCGTATGAATTAGGAGTTGAAATTGGAACAGTCACTGCTGTGTGCAGGATGTAAAGTGAATAAAATGAATGGGGTATTAACCTTCAACCACTGAATATTAATCAGCTTTTCATAAGAAAGAAAACACAGAGCTTGCCACACTAAATATTTTCAGCGCTTATTGACAGGATATGATTTCTTTTCTCTCCCAGCCCTGTTACTTCCAGTCAAGTGCCTGAACACCAGACAATAGTCAACTTGACACAGACTAATGTAGGATTTGAAAAACCCCAGGTACCGAGGGTGGGTTGTACTCCGTGAATGTATAGGACCTGATGAAATGATATGCCTTTATCAAAAGCAAGGCTGTCTTCCAGTCACTCCTGCAAACACAGGCCAAACTAAGCCCAAAGGGATTTCACAGAAAGACCATGGACAGGAAACCTTGATGACCACAAAATGAACATGTAAAAGGAATACATTTCCCATTGCCCTGGAAAGGACTTGCAATTGGGAAATGATTCCATTTGGGTATTTGGATGAGACCTACATCAATTCCAAGGGGGATTATAAAAGAAAAAGGGTCATGTAATGATGGAATCTGGGTAAAAACAAAACTTGTAATACTGCAATTGCTTGTGCAATACTTATGCAATACTGCCATTGTTTCTGTTCAAGAATGCAAAGCCATGTATTTATGTCAATATAATAATAACACAGCATATATTATATCAATTTCTACATTTAGCCATATCCTTATATATATAGCTATGTCTGGATAGCTACATATATGAACAAATAGAAATACACATATAGTGTAGATGTTATGTCACTGAAGAAGGCAATAGATATTTATTCCCTGAAGATATTTTGAAACAGCATATATCATATGTAAACATTATGTGTATCTATAGAACTACCTACATAATATTACAAAGAGTGCATCTCACATAGCTAGGCTGAAATTGCAGTGGTTCTCAATTATAAAAACTAAAGAGGGGGAAGAGGGGAAAGGAAGGATTTCTTTCATATCCAGTTCATGCAAACTTCTTCAAATATTTTCTCAAATAATTATGAAAATATTCAAATTTTAAAAAATTTATTTTAAAAGCTATACTTCAAATGAGAACAATCTGTATTTCTACAGTGTCATATTATTTATAAATCAGGAGGTACTTCTCAACTTCAGACATATCAGAGCAATGTTAAGTAAATGATTTTTCCCGCTTGGAAAAAAATCTCTTAGAGTTTTTTTTTTTCTCCAGTATGGATCCTTTCTCCTTCCATTCCACTCAGTTTAGATCTCAACTACCCTCACGTGCTCTCTGCCAAAAATGTCTAACCCCTGATCCCAAACATTGAAGTAGTCTCCATGTAATTTACTGTGTAGTATTAAAAAAAAAAAAGTCATCCCACTCCCTTTAGCCAGCAGTGATACTGGAAATCCACCCATTAAGCTAATTCCACAAAGATGTTAATGATGAATAATTGCTTAATATTATTGTAGCATGATGCAGTACAAAGAACTGTAAAGATGCTTTCCGCCACCCCAAGAGTCCCATTCCTTGGGTACTCAGTCAAACACTACCCTAGGTACTGCTGTGAAAGGACTTTGTAGATGTAATTAAGGTTACTAATCAGCTGACCCTAAAGTAGAAAGAGCAGTCTGGATTAATCCAATGGGGCCAAATATAATCACCCTTGAGCCCTTAAAGAAAAGGGCAGGCAGAAGTAAGCCCAAGAGAGAAATCCAAGGGTGAGGTCAAAACATGAATTTGGACTTGACTTTCCAGCTTTGAAGAAGGGGGAGGGGAGCCATGAGCCACGGAATGCAGGTGACGAGGCTGACAGCCAGCAAGGAAACAGGAGCCTCCGTCTACAACCGCAAGGAACCGAATCTGACAAGAACCTAGGTGAACTTGAAAAGTGATTCTCCCCCAGAGCCTCTGGGAAGAAACACAGCTTTGCTGACACCTTGATTTTAGCCTGGTGAGACCCATGTTGGACTTTTTACCTACAGTAATTATGAGATAATAAATTGGGTTGTTTTAAACCACTGGGTTATGGTAATTTGTTTAGACAGCAATAGAAAACTAATACAGGCAAGCACCAAAGACTCCTGGAAAAAAAAACAACCCATATTAATCCAAATGAATAAATCTCAAGTGAGCCCCAGAATAGCCTGGGAGTGTGGGAGGAGAAATAGATAGCTGTGATGGGGTAACCTTAAATCCTATCTCTAGTCTGCCTGTATTTACAATTGCCTCTGAGAAATGATAGCTCTTCATCTCAATGTCATGGCCAGCGTGGAGTTAACTCTTTTGTAATAAAGTGTTGGAAAAAAGAAGAACTATGCAAGTGCAACATAGAAATCAGTGGTATCTTCCGTTGGTTTTCCTACGTATTTGGTCTTGGCCTCTTAACCTACCCAATTCCCACAGAACATCTCTGACCCTCGGAGAAGTTAGATGGCTTTGCTAAGGCCATACAGTTGGTTAGGAATTGCTCAGAAACTTGAGTTCAAGTCCTCTAATGTTTTATCCTAGTCTTTCCATGTCCTTACTTGTTATGAAAACTGGCTTCAATTCAAAGAGAATAAATTTGATAAATAGGCCACAAGAACGTATATTGTGCTAGTACATGTATAGGAATATAGGCATTTACCTGGATAATATATAGCCCCAGTCATGTTATCAATAGGGAATTTTGGCTGAGATATTGATAACTCAGAGAAAGAAAAAAAAAGATATCCAGATACTTGGGACACAGAGGGTTTGGGTTTAGATTACCTAAATGGATGCTTCAATAATTCCCTATTACACTTTCCCCAAGGTCTCGTGGCCACTGTCTACGTTGAATAACCTTGACACCAACAAGCCTGAGTTTGCCTTAGCAGATAAAATCAACATGTAGTCCTGGAAGGCACATTGAAAAGCCCTAGGAAGAAAACGGAATGATTCAGCATGCGTGTTGAAAATGGAATCCAGGAACTCAAGACAGCAAATGCCCAGTTACTCGGAGGGAACCTTATTTGGAGGATGTTGGCGTGGTCCCCTCTCCCCACCCATCTGCATTCCATTGGCATTGCCAGCACCCTCCCTTTGGTCTCCTGGGTTTCCCCCTTTCTGTCATTCTCAGCCCAGAGCCAAACACCTCAAACCCCAGAATCCTGAGGCAGGTAACTATTGCAGTCCGCTGGGTTACTGAACCAGACCACAGATCCATCCCTGATCCAAATCACCTCATCAACACATCCAGAGTTGGAGTGAGACTCAGGCGGTTTCTACTGGAGCAGCTTATGGACTCAGCACATGGAGGGAACCCTGAAAAAGGTGGAATCATTCACGCAACATCTCAGCCAAGATCAGAAAGCAGCAGAATGCAGTCTCTCCACCTTTTAGAATGAGATCTATACAGAAGCAAAACGATCTGGAAAGCATCTCCAAAATAAAATGCCTGTGAAATGTCCACTTTAGGAATTTCTGTCAATATTCAGGCATTGGCCTAAGAATTGCATATTAGCCTACAAAAGCCCTTAACTCTCTAGCTTAGCTTAAGTCAAATCCTTCAAGGACAACCCAAACTCCTACACATACACAAGTATAGATCCAAATGTTAATAACAACAAATACATTGAAGTAATTGAAGTCAATTATTGTTATCTGCTCCTTCGTGAGGAGTAAAGACTCACTGAGAAGGCAGTATTGCAGAAAATTTGATAATCTGTTCACCTTTGTTGAAAAGAGTATTTATAAAAAGACGTCATCATGTCTTTCGGTTTTACTGCTGACATTTCAATAGGATGTTTAATATAAAAAAAATAATATGTAGCTGGAGCCTTAGAATCTAAGTGAGCATCATTTCTTGAGTACTTATTGTGTACTTATCGCACCCTTGGCTGGATCCCAAGGGGTGTATATATGTATGTGGGGACCTGCAATAATGGGAGAGCAGGGACAGGAGGTGCACATAAGCCCCCCATGCCTGGAGGGAAGGGCATTGCCAAGACATACAACTGGTTTCACCACTTCTTGAGAAGTGGTGAAACCACTACTACTACTATACTCTGATAATAAATTCTCTCCTTTTGCTGATATTCACTCTGGTTGATGTCTGGTGAATTTTTCTAAAAGTGGGTCAACCTCCTAATGAAAACTCACACTCTACACGTATATGCAAACACCCTATGGTAAAACATAATTGACTCTTACAGGAATATATTAAGAATAAAGAAAGACCCAAGACTTTGTCTTCATTTTGATAGTATTTTTTATTTGCCCTGAAAGAAAGCCATTTAACTTTCTTGAACCTCAGTTGGTTCATCACCAAAATCGTGTTCTAATATGTCCCCTTTTGGTAAATGGGGAAGACGTTGGGTTATCCATTCTTGGGAGAAAGTGTCATTCTGTCAATACCAGACTGGCATGAAGCAGGGAACCTGGGAAGTAGGAGAAGAGAGACTTGAGCCCCACAACTGGTAAATAAAGGGCATAACCTCATTCTCCAATGAGGAGGACATAGGGAAGAGAGAAAATGTATTAATGCTTGGACAGAGAGATAGAGTGGCAACCAACACATTTCCAACTTTCTAGTGCAGGCTCCAATTCTTCTGACATCATCCACCACCTCCCCCCATCAGTTAGAAAGAGCTACTAATGATGAACTAGATAAGAAGGAAAAAAAGAGAAGCATGTTTGGATATTTATTCAGTTATTTTTGGCCAGAAGAAGACACACAAGTCCCCTGGTATGACACCCATTAGCCTCTACCTCTCTCTACATTACGATTTGATATTCTTTGGAAGCCTATACTAAGAACAGCCCCTCAAGCCAGGACGCTGGCAGTCCTAGACCTCAGCCCTCACTCCCACCGTACACCACATGTCAGTTATCTCCAGAGCACTTGATTCTGATTCTTTCTGTAACAAAGACACATAGTCAAATGAGTTGACACAACTAGATACCAAAGCGTGGCCTCGGGTTCCTCCATGCTACCTTCTTTCTATGTCACTTTTAGGGCAACGTCATTCAGTGGTTCTACAAGAGTATAAAACATTGTCTACTTTGAAAGATACGTATTTCCTCAAACTGGGACGTCTTCCTCCAAGTCCAGAAAGAGTATAGAGTGAGCATGTTCTGTCCCTGGGAGCATAAGGGCTTAGAAAGAGGAGAAGAGAGTGAAGGTCAGGGCTGCTGCTACCGCTGTACAAGCCAGTTCCAGAAACAGACCTAGGATGATTAAAATACTGTTTTTGCAGCTGTCATACAAACACTATTTAAAATCCCCATTCCCTATTCAAGGATTTAATGCAAATTGTCCACATAACAGAGGGTCGAAAAGACAATTTACATGCAATTAGCCAGATGTGTTGGGAAAAAAATGTCTCCAACCCACCCCCCAATACTATCTGAATAATTTACGCATACATAACCACCTTGCTCCAGTGGGAAAACGGTATGTCCCTATTTATTTCCTCCAAATACCTAGATTTTCCAACAGTGTTACACCAAAAAAGTGTCATGTCCAGGAAAGCAAGTAAGATAAGTCTGTGAGGCCAGCCTGTCCCTCTTTTAAATGCAGACAGAATTAATTTGTGTTCATTAACTCCTTATCAAGTTACCTGACTTTGATTCCAAGCACAAAATGTATTTAAAAAGGCAAGGGGTTGGGGGGTGGGGGGTGCGAGTGGTAGATTTTCAGGAAATAGCAAGTTCTTTTTCTACTGAGATAAAAATCATTTGGCAAGCCAGGGTGAAATACTTCTACTTTCAATAGAGAGAAAGAGAGAGAGAGAGAAAGAGAGAGAGAGAGAAATTTAGAAGATGATAATAAACCACAAAAGGAAAAGAAGAAGGAAGTCCTTTTTTAAAATTTTAAATCAGACCTTACTTTTGAAAACAGCTCAGTTTGCAGCCAATTTTTGAAGAAATGTCAAAGCTATTCCTGTGGGAGCTATGTCAGGGCTGCACCAGGCCTTAGGATGGCTGCAAGAAAGACGTGAGCAATTCAGGTGACTTTAATTAAAAGGCCCAGCATCATCAGAACTGACCTTTCGGGCCCAGTCTTTCATCTCCATAAAGGATGAAGCCGGTAAAAGCTAGTGATACGGGGCTAAGGGTGGGGGCCTGGGAGCTGGGGTGTCAGGCTGCACCATGAGCTCACTGTGACCGGCTGGACAGCAGACTGCTCCTGGGGAAAGCGGGTTGCTTTTATAACAGGCATCTGAAGGGAAGGAGGCTGTCCCATCGGGTAATGGGAAAGGATGAAACCTGCAGATGACTCCCAAGTGTCCCTCGGTCTCTTAATTGGGAGGCTTCAGAGCCCCTTGGCCCCAGAGGGTGGCCAGCCTTGGCCTGCTCTCCAGAATTCAGATGCTGAGTGGACAGATGTCAATAAGGACTGGGGAACAGGGGACAAAAGAGAAGCTATGAGCCAGGGAGAGGCCCCCCTGCAGAGGATCAGCTCCTTGTTGGAGCTGTATTTACGCCAAGAGCAGCGAGGCCCCTTACTCCACCCTGAAATGAAGACAATTCAGATGTCAAAGCTGCTCATAGAGCTCCCTTAAGAAAGCAGCCAGAGTCTATGGGTGGAAAAGGCCATCAGCCCGGCTTCTATCGTAATGAGAAAACAGATGCTTGTTAGTCGGGCATCAGGTGGGAGATGGAAGGGGAGAAGTAGGAATCACAGGGTCTGGAGGGGAAGAAAAGGATTGTGGAATCACCACTTGCACTGATCCAAATCCAGCGGGGAACTATCAGCCTTTCCTCCTCCCCTTCTGGGAAGGATTGAGACATTTGAGGGCCCCAAGCACTGAAGGGATTACTGTCCTCCTTGCCCGACTACCTGTCTACCTGCAAAATGGCGATGGTGAGTCTGTTCCCCAATATGCTGGTTTTTCTCTTTCCATGCACGTGGGGGTAACGTCGTTCCTACCTCCTTAAAGTCAGGTATGCCATGAGATTTGCTTTGGCCGATGGAATGTGAATATATAAGAAACGAGACACGTTTAGGCAGAAGACTTTAGGAGCCAATGCACAATTTCCCGTGCTGCCTTCCCTGTGCCACTGCGGCCAGGGCTGTCCCAGCTGGTGGAAGTTCTACCCTGTTGCTTCCCCTAGTGAGGACAGAGGGGTGCAGAACCACCCCACCCCAATATCCCCTATTCCTGCTGGCTCAGTCACAACTAACGTGCAGAAGGAAGAAACACTATATCTGTGATATTTTCAGCCACTGAGATTTTGACATTGTTTTATACTAAAGATAAACAAAAACATAAAACAATGATAAAGAAGTCCAAAAGATTTCTAATTATTTCCTTAATGACTACTTTGATGATTTGGCATTTCCACGAATAACCAAATTCTTTCAAAAATTTCTCTCCCCCTTTTTATCCTTGTGCTAATTCATGGTACATTAAAGCACGTCCCTCACCTGATCTGCCTGCTGGGAAACCTAACCCTTCTCACCTAGAAACTCTGCCTTGGCCAAATCACAGCAGAGCACACTAACTTTTATATGCTATATTAATAGGTCTCTGCTGTCAGTTACCAGCCACATGTCCTTGGAAAAGTTACTCAAACTCTCTAAATCTCAGCATTCTTAGCTATTAAATTAGCATTATAATCCCTATATTTCCAAGTTATTGTGCCATGGGGGAAAAATATACAAAGTATTGTGACTCACTCTCAGATCCCACTCCTGACCACCACCAGACATATTACTCAACCCTCCTGAGGAAGGGTTTCCTTTCCATAAGATGGGAATGACAATATCTACCTCCCACCCTGGGGTCAGGATTAAATAAATCAGTCAAGGTGAAGCTCTTAGCAGGTCTACGCACTAAATACACAGCAGCTGATGTAATCACTGCGATCATGATTACATTTATAAATTGCATGGCACCTGATGTATATTCAGTAAATCTTAGCTGCTTCCCTTGCCCTTGGAGAATGAGCCCTTCGTGTTTAGGGGTGGGGGCGTTTGCAACAGCATTATCAATTGTCAATTGGCAGAGTGGCCAATAACCTACTAAGAAGAGAAAAGAACTGAAAAAAAGAATCTCTGCTTTACAACCATTTATGGCAAGACACGTCTGGATCTTTACCATGCCAGGTTTTTTCCATTCTGCGAACACATGGCTTCCATTAGTTTACTGATACTGACACATCGGAGGCTTCCAAAGTACTCCGGGCCTCTGATGAGTGAAAGGTTTGCATGCCCAACAAGGAAAAGACAGGCTCTGCAGGCATGAAAATGCTGCCAGGGGTGGGGCGGTGGAGGTGTTGAGTTTAGGTAGGAGACCAAAGCTGGCTCTGTTTTTAATGACCATCCTGTCCACACCTGAAAATAAACTAGCCACACCTGGTGAAATTTCGCATGCTCCTGGAGCTCCAGTGCTCGGTGTCAGTGCACATATAGAGCCTCCATTAATCAGAGCGAGTGTCGTGTGGGTACGTGCAAACGGGGACTGGAGCACAGTAAACAGCTCACACTGTGTGCACACGCCGTCTCTGCTGAGCCTTCTAATCCAAAGCAAACCCAGGCTCCAATGTTCGGCTCCTTTTGTTTTGTGTTCTAAGGACATCGTTGTTTGGTTGGCTTCTTAGAAACAGGCCTGAATTCTAATTAGTTTGCAGTTTTGAGGCTGCAAAGGCAAAATGGTAACTCAATCCTTGCCTAAACTTTATCATCTGTTTCCCATCTTCAAAGCCATACGGTCCACTTTTGTCAGGCACAGCAGTGATGCTGGGGACCTTGCTTTGGGTTCTGTGTCTCATAGCAACAAGTGCTATTTGAAAGGGGGAGATGGGGGAGAAGGTGGGGCTGTCGCTGACCTGGGAAGTTTGGGAGGATTCTTTGCTCTAAATTTCACACCTAGGGAGATGATTCCAAGGAAATAAGGCTTTGTGTCCTTCATTACAGTGCTATCACCTTTCAAAGCGTTTGCCATTTCAGACTATAGAGCAAGAGTGAGCGAATAGAAGTGTGATGAAAGAATAATGAGGGCACCGTTGCCTCTGACTTGAAAGCTGACAACATGTTTGCACATACACCAAGTCATACGATTCTTTCAAGAGTCCTGTGACCCGAGGGAGCAGTTACTATGAGCCCATTTTGCAGATGAGAAAAGTAAGACTGAAGGAGCTCAGCCCACCTGGGTTTGCATTCTGATTCCTGCCAACTCATGCTGACACCCTGGGCAATTTTCTCCGCCTCTCCGTGTCTTCATGTCTTAATCTGTAAAATGCGGAAGACAATAGTTGCTACATCATGGGTTGCTGCTAGGTTTAAAGAGTTAATATCTGTAAAAGTACTAGAAGACCATCTGTGACACAGAAAGTGTTTTTTAGGTGTCAGCTATTGTGATTATGAGGAAAGGCATAAAGTTGAAAATCTGGAACCCCAGAGCCTTTAGAACCGCAAATGTCCATGGGAAGAAGGAATGGGTAGAGATGGAATTCACATCAGTGTAGCACAGAGGAAACGAGAACAGCAAAATGCCCGTGTGGCTGTTCAACCTCCATCCTGTCTACACTCCACTCTCTACCTTGGATTGATGACTGCCCCAAGTCCCGCAGGGTCATCGGGAAGATCGTGACCCAGTCTGACAGCTGGTCGTGGAAAGTTATGTTTCCTGTTTGCTTTACAAAACACATACAAAATGTGTGTGGGGGGAAAAAAGACCAAGTTTGATATCTTCCAATCCATTTAATAATGGTGAAATAAATTGAGCTTTTCTTATGTGTCCGGCGCTGTGTCATATATGTTGCACACATTTTCTCACTCATTTCTGACAAATAGGTTAACTAACTGTACTGGTTTGCTCAGGAATGAGGGTTACCTAGAACCTGGGGCTTTCAGTACTAAAATTGGCAGAGTCCTGGACAACCGGGACAGCTGATCACCTCCACAAGGTAGGTACTTTATCTCTATTTGCAGATGAAAGAACTGGTCTGAGTAGTCTCAAAGTCACATGGCTGGCCAGGCTAATTGGGAATTTTAAACCTGTGCTTTAAAACTATTGTAAGACACTAGCTGGAAGGAGCATCTTCCCATGGGAGAAAGTTTTAGCACATCAGCAAATGAGTGAAAGAAACGCGGCTTTCTTGATTACGATGGGTTTCTCCTGGACTGTGTTGCTTTGTTGCTGATGCTGTTGTGTTTTTGTTGTTGTTGTTCTATCGTTGTTATACTTCCAAGGGATTTGGGGGCATAATCTGAAATGTTAATTAACAGACTTTTATTTTCCTAACCAATGTCATTCTATCTTTCAAAAAAAGAAACAGTGACGTTAGCATGAGCAACCCCAAGAGGATTAAGACTTGATCTCCTAAGTTCCATTATATTGTTTTTCTGTTTCCTCCTAGAAAGAGGTCTTAGCTAGCAGTGGCTTTTTTATGAATTATAATTTCAAAAGCCACCAGTGACTCTCAAAGGGCATTTTCTTAGCTTCCACAAACTTTCCAAATATATTTCAAAGTTACAAATCGCCTATTAAACTGCCCCTATAAAACAGGCTCACAGAGTGGGATCCGTGGAATTGTGTCAACCAAAAGAGTCTATCTCAAGTTATAAGGAGTCTCAGGAAGAAAAGTTCCACATTCTCTTAAACAATTGTCTATGAATGGATTTACTTAAGCAAAAGCTTAAGAAGACTTCAAAAGAAAACAGTGATTATTTTAAATAATTGCAAGATGAACATTGTGTCAATATAAGGGATACTTGGGGACACACTAAAATCCCAAAGAAAAATTGACTTTCTTGACTTGATGGAGGAATAGGGCCAGTTGGGAGTTTGGACTGATTCTGGGTTTTTTTGGTGAGTCATTTTGTCTGTGGACCTGCCTCACAAATTAAAACAAATGAAAATATCCCTAGGTGTGAGATGATTAAAGTTTTAAATCTGATCATTTGTAAATCACAAAAGTGTTGGATGAAAGCCATGCTGTTTTGAGGATTTTATTTTTCTTTTTAAAATCCTAGGGTTTGCTAAACTTATTTTTTTAAAAAATCCTTGATTCAAATAAAAAGTGAGGGCTTTTGGAGAGAGTCATTCTCTTCAATATCAGATGCATTTTAGTCTATAATTTTCCACTCTGGCTTGTGTGGCTGTCTAGGCTTGATTCCATCAACTCATTTAATCTCTGATTTCATAAAACAGCATGTTTTCTGTTTATCTTTGTCCAACTGAGTTCAGTCTGTACTTTCTAGCTCTTCTAACAATCCCAACTTTTTGAATTTCATATCAGAATGCCTGTGTGGCATGGTAAATCTACGCTGGCCTCGACAGGTTGGAGACTGCATGCTCCTAGTGAGAAAATTAAGTTACTACTCCCAAAGACACTCACTTACCAAATTCTAATTTAAAAGCAGATCATCACTTTAATGTACTGTAATAAGGGAAGAGGAGGAGGGAAGTTAATACAATTCAATGCTGAGCTACAAGTTTTCAAAAAAAATGGTGGAAATTTTCCCACAAACATTTAATTTTCATATACAAGCTAGTTGCTGAATTAGGAAAAGTTTTAGCATTCAACACGAGCTCATTTGAAACCAACCAAAAATAAAAATTCAATTGAATTCACTTATTGTTACATCCCTCTGTTACTTGAAGCTGAGAAGACTGGTTATGCTTCAAGGACAGTTTGATAAACAACCATTCGACCAACAGAGGCTGGACAATTTTTAATATCACACATGCACTGACCCATACATATAGATGAGGTGGCTGAGTGGAAGGACCATCTTTTGTTACTACTCAAGATCCTTGTTTTTTTAATATAATTTTGGCATGAAGTTATAAAGATATATTCTACTTCATTGTATCCATCATTACATCAAAGGGATTTCCAATATTCAGTCAATCAACCAATCAATCAATCAATAGTTCTTATGGTCACAAATATTTGCTTCTCAAAACTATTTGTAAAATTCTGTTTATCAACCCCTTAATATATATTTAGGATTTTTCCTATCTCAAATTCTTACCACTCAGAAAACCAAAGCCCAAAGAAGTATTAATTTCTTACTTCCTCCACCACCCGACACACATATACAGCAATAACTTTTGCAAACAAGAGTATGTTGGTGAAGAATAGAGAGAAAGATCTACCAAATGTCATGAAACAGACTTGCTTAAATGCACTACTTATGGGAATAAAGTGTTACAAATAACTCAAAAGGCGGCTCAGATTAAAGGCAATACTTTTGGTTAATCATTTGCTTTTATTTCTAACTCCTCATCTGTTACACAACTTTGGTCTTTTAAAAATGAATTTATTTGTAAATAAGAGTAATGAGTTGGCAATTGGATTCAGGTCTGGCCATTTTACCTGAGTGATGAAAAAATAAATGACAGAGAGACCTGTAAAGTCATCCGACTCCCTGTTGGCAACCCTCTTGTTTCCTCCCGAGATTGTCTAATTATAGAGTAATGCTGGAAGTATCCTTCACTTGCAGATTAATTAGTCGATGCTTAAGCAGTTCTTTGAACATAAAAGGCAACATGTAAACTAAGTATGATCATTCATCCTCAAGCTAATGATCATTTAATTAGTGCTTTCTGCCGGTTTAACAGTCCATAAAGAAGAGAATAATTTGGGGAAGGGGCTTCTACCATCGCTATAAGCAGACTCGTTCAATTGCAGATCTATTTAACAGAATGAAAAATGATATTTAAAATCAAGGTTTTAAAATTGGAAATGATTGGTAAATTGACTCTCCCTTCTTCTGGTGTCTAACAGTTATGAGGAAGCTGAAAATTAAACATACCTTTTAGCATCATTTGTATATTTTCAGAATTAGGAATCACAGTTTGAATTGGGTTAATCTGAGGTTTTGTGGCAAAATAAAAAACTTTCCTAAAGTGACATTTATAGGGCAGAAAAAAGTTAACTCTGGGGTGTTCATACATATTATGAAGGTGCTTATCTTCCTGCATTCATAGTCAAATGGATAGTTTCCTAAACAGGAAAGTTGAAAGTCCAAGTTGAAAGGCCTCTGATAAAGCTAGGTGCTTTACAATATGCCTGTAGTAGACCTTCTTACATGGTTTTCTAATTATTTCTCTATTATTTCTCCTACTAGATGATACACTCAAAGCCAGGTGCCACATCTTTTTTATATTTTTTTAGCCTTTTTCAGCCAAGAAACAGCATCCATTGAGTGAGCGAATCAATGAACAGAGAATCACTAGGAATATACACATACAACTAAGATGAGCTAACATGCCTCTGGCCAGAGAAATTATTCTTATGAACTTAAAAAAAATTATGTCAAAATGTGAACAGTTCTGTTTCTCAATCAAGTCTCTGTTCTGATGCTGTGTTGTAAACACAACCATCATCACAAGGAGATTGTCCAGCCAACGTTCTCAAATAGCCTGGCACTGCCAGCAGCTGCGTTGGTTTATCTAATCAATATATGCATCAAATGACTGTTTTAAGCCAATTTTCTTAGCTACCAAATTCAGTCTCCTGAGCTAGAGGTGATTATAAGCCTCCTCTGTAGCACTGGGAACTGCAAAGCCCCCCGAAGGGGATGGAGGACATGAATTGTGGAAATAATAGTAAAAACAGCTAATGCGGACATAGCTGACCACAGTTCCCAGATAGTTTTCAGGGGCTTTAGCAGAATGAGAGTTGGCTTGAGGGTTTGGCAGACACGAGAACAATTTTGAAGCACTGGATACATGGTGTGTTTCACCAAAAAGTTTGGGATCGCTCACAGCCATAATATCTGTGATGTGCATCCCTGACGATCACACTAGCTAAGGTGATAAATACGGACCACACTGAAATTCCCTCGGCTTCATCTTCCCACTTCGCTTCTCACCTAGTGTGGTCAACCATTCGCAAAACAGAACGGTGATAAAAAAAAAAGAAAAAAAAACTCATTCAGAAAATCAGAAGAATGATGATGTTAAGGATCAAGTCTAATTTCAGGATTTGGGGTTGCTTCTCTTTCCTTTGGGTGTTTTCTCGAACCCAGAATTGGCATTGAAAAAAACAAAACGAAACAAAAGCATGTACTGGTTCTCAAGTTTTGACCTCTGTGTCATTTATCATGAGAAGTCATGGGACCCACAATTATAGGACCCAGAACCGAGTTAATCTTGGAGGGACAAATTGTGGCACATTGTATTTTTCGAGGGCTATTTCAAATCTAAATATCTTTGTCAGTGATTTATGATCTTCTGTGATTGTTTATTTAGTTTCCTTCATCTTAAGAAAAAAAAAAGAGGAGCTTTTAGGGTCAGCCTTCAGTGAACAGCAACTAGACATCGCCACAGTTCCAGCCTTTGGCTTCTGCTGAGACTGGAGCATAATGACCAGGAACGTGACATATCCCCAGCCAGATGGTCCCCAGCCTCAAATATTGTCCCCAGCCTCAAATATTACTCCCTCCACGATAACTAGCAATCTCGGGGAGCAGAGTGAGACATCAGCAAACCTGGTTGATCCAAATGGATTTCCACTCCACATTCAAACATTTGGGGTTTGAGGGAAAAAAAACCCAAACAATTTAAGCCTGGGGCGCTTTTTCCATTAATTTTTTAAACTGATGTGCATGTCAAGGGAAATTTAATATGTAGGTTTCTGATTCATTTACACTTAACTCATCAAAATATTGTTCTGTAAGAGGCGATTGGTGTCCAAGAAATCTTAAGAGCCTTTTTATGAGCTTTTAAACGTTAAGAAACAGAAGTTGCAGTCTCCCCAATGTAAACAGGAGCGAATCCCCGCTGGGGGGTGGGGAAGCCGGGAGGATGGAGGAGGGTGGAAGAGAGGCGCCAAGACCCGCTGACCTCAGTCCCTGGGGGACTCGAAGGAACATAGGCAGCCCAGGACTTTCCAGTCCTCGCCATCAACATCTCACCCACAGTCAGGGGAGCAGCTGGTGGGTCTACCTTTTTGAATTCTGAAAAGCTTAGCTTTTTTTAGTGTCCTGCTGTTGGCAGAGAAAGCTCCCAAGTGTTCTGCGAAGAAGAAAGTTATAGACCCCAAAATTTTGCTTCCAGGCAAGACACCCCCACCCACCCACCCACCATTTTTTCCCCTTCAAAGAAAGTGCTCATAATGTATCCTTTCATGTATAATTTTATGAAGGTCTCAATTGAACATGTAAAGAAAGTGGAACAATTCTAAGTTGCCATGGATGTTTGGCATTTTTCCTACCATACTAAAATCTACTTTCTCCCCCAGGCAAAATGGTTTCAGAGATTACAATAAAAGGGGGTGGAAGACAGTGAGGGCAGCAGTCTGGAATCAGAGCCTTTGGTAAATATATTTGTATTTTAATTATTTGGATATGAGCGACTTCAGTTTCACCCCATCTCACTTGGTCTCCTGTGTTAAAAGAGAACTTTGCATTTCACAAAGCTTGTAATGTCTGTAAATGAGCACCCGCATGTTTTACCCTGTTTCACCCACGGACCCACAAAGTGGTGGATGCTGCAGAATCTAGCATCTCTTGTTGAGGTTTGTTTATTTATTTGCTGTGTATTGTTTTTTTCCAGTGTTCTCCAAAGAGGAAAATCTTGAGAACAAAAGTAATCATCAGGGATAAAAATTTTGTTCTGTTCTTGGATTTTTTTTTTTTTAAATCCTGATAATCTCAAGCAAATGCAGAAAGCATTCATATTTAGAAAAGGAGCCAAGGAAAACATCAAATTTGTCAAATATAATATTTATTAGCTAGAAGCTTTTTTCTGGGTCTAACTTTTAAGTTATTGGGAATAGCAAGATCTGCTTCTCTCCTGCCTTGTTTTCAGTAGATTCATGATCTTCTAAAAACGGATGCTTTATTCAAGTTGAGATAGATTCTTTTCTATCTTAGATAGCTCTGGGTGCATACACCAAGATCTTTTGTACATTGTAGACGTTAAGGGTATCAAAGCTGTTCAAGAAATAAGAGAAGTGAGAGGCTAAGTCAGGGGAAACCCTGTCAGGAGCTGGCAGGACGAACGTGGTTTTTGTACCAGATGCTTTGCCCGTGAGTCCAATGACAATGTGGATCCCGTGTGTGCATCCTCTGCAAGGACTTTTGCAGCAAAGCCTCTTGAGACACACGTTCTGGAATGTGGTCAAACGCACGCGGCTGGTCTGCCAGCCAACTGGGTAAGGAATGCCTGAAACTTCTGTGTTGTCAGATTTAGATGTGGAGATTTTTGAGGAAATTGGATTTAGAAATTCTTCTAAGAGTTCCAAAAGGAACATGAAAAACATCCTTCTGAAAAACAGGGTAGACATCTGGGTACTTTAAGATACTCATCTACTGCTACTCTTGAAGTGTTCTTTCTTTAAGTAAAATTTCAAATAATATTACCATTATATGCCCCCCCCCAATTATACTATTGTTCCTTTCACTATTAAATTCTTTGTATTCTTTTCTTTTTTTCATTTCAGGAAAAGCTAGTATGAACATATATCTCCACAACTACTGTCGCTTTAAAAAAAAAAAAAAGAAAACCCTTTTTGAGTGATTCATTTTACAACATCCCCAAAAGTTTAGGTTTGAGGTGTGTGCCTCTTACTAACATGAAATATCAGTTGTGATCTCCAACACTGCTCTTGTGCTACTTGAATTGTCAGCTGGCAAAGGAAATTCTTGTCCATGAAGGATAAGGCTACAAATACTTTCAGCAAGGTTTTCTTTTATTCTTTCCTCTTCAAAGTTCCTGTTAAAAAAAATAAACTGATGTTAATCATACTGACACTTATTAAAGAATCACTTTCAGTTAGCTTTGTGATCATTCCATTGCAGTTCCTAGTGCTTCATAGGAGGCCTATGCTCACCTCTTGCTCAGGAAGGGGATGCAGGAGGGTTCTCGTCCAATGGGATAGATTTCACCTTGCTCTTCCTTTCTCAAGGCAACACTCTCTCAAAGGCTTGGCAGGGCCTGGAAGTGGGGAGGGGGTGGCATATTTAGAGAAATTTACCTTTTAAAAAGTGTTCAGCCTTATTCTACTCAAAGCACATACTGGATATACGTTTGTTGAATGACTAAGCGAATGAGTGAATGAATGAATGAACAAATCATAGCTCTTTTATAAGAAAGCTGCACAGACAAAGGAAAAATTAAGCCTGTCTGAAGCAGGCATAACACAAATTCCCTCCACCCCAAATAACCACCTCCTCATCTCCAACCCCTCCCCACCACAAAAGATAGGAAAAAGAAAAAGACAAGATACACAGTAATGAAACACCCGGAAGGAAGCACACTGAAGATTCCCTTGCTTCAGATTGTTTAGTGTTTAACCTCTGGTGGCCACCAGTTCTTAATACTCCAAAGCGTTTTCACAGAAAATAAGAGGAAGAGGGAAACCAGCAACAGTAACAGCTGCAACGGAGCTGGCAGATACAGACAGACTCAGGAAAATATGGAGGCACAGGATGTCTGGAAAGTTTTACTTCTCAGGGAGCTCAGGGGACTGGGGAGACTGTTATCCGCCAAGGCAGGGAACAGGACAGACATCAGAAACAACCAATTGCAATACATTTTCTCAGACTCCTTTCCCAGGCAAACCCCACCAAAGTGCAGAAATAGACGGGTATTCCCAGAACAAATGGATTCCTTTTCATCCTAAATACTCAGGAGCAAGTCATTTCCTCCCACGTTGAGCTTCTCTTGCTCCACCTGGAAATTCAGGATGAGGCTGTTCCTCTGTCCTCTACCTTTTGCTCAGGTAGATGGAGGGAGAAACAAGCACACAGCTGCCCCTTGATTGTGTGCAAACTTGAAGGCTCATAGTTTATCCCCTAAAAAAGTTTTGATGCTTTCCCCTGGCATTTTCTCCCATGTTTTTACAACCCCTGTTCCAAGAGCAAAAACTCATTTTAAAGCTAGGTTAGACCCACCTCTCCCTCAGGGGGAAATCCATACAGGTGGAAAAACCAGCAAAACAAAACAAAAGTTACACTTCAAAGCCTAGGAGATAAACCCTGGCCAGTGGAGAATGTCCCTCAGCCACCTGTGTCCAGGATCGGAGACAGGAGCCTGACTGCGTATTCATTTGCCCTTTTGCTCATAAGAAGGGCCATAGAAGCCAGGGCTAGAAACTCAGCTGGTGTTTGATTGACAACCTTGGGGACCTGGACCCCCTCCCCCACCAGTCCAGGACCTGATGTAATATTGCCACAGACTTGATCCTCCTTTCCTTTGATATGAAACCTGTACCTACAGCCAGCTCTCGGGGCTAAAGAAAACAGTCAGCCCTTGCAGAATGTGACTTGCCTCCTGCCCTCGCCGCCGTTAATCTGCAACACGCCGGCGCAGCGATATTGCGGCTGCCGCTCAGAGTCAGGTGTCCCGGGGCGGCTGGCAGGGGTTCTTTCTTCTCTGGGTTTGATACATCCTTCCTTCCGCCCGCTCCTTGCAATCAACCGCTAGGGGAAGGAGGGAAGCAGGCAGGAGGGAGTGCAGAGACTTCCGGAAATCCCTTTCCTCCCTTCCCTGCACGGGTTGCCCCATAATGACCCTGGAGACTGCCACCTGCCCCCAGTGATGGAATTGGTTACTCTCCTGCAGCCCTCCCAGGCGTCACTCCCTGGCTCACTTCCTCCCCTTCCTGCCCTCAGCTCTGCCCCTCCAGCCTCCCGTGGCTTCACAGCCACAGCCCCCAACTCAGCAAGAATGAGATGGATCTGGGTACTCTGTTCAATCCTCGCTCGCTTGACAGCCCCCGACTGCCCAAATGCACAAAGGCAAGCAGGTCTTTCCTGGTACTATTTGTGAATCCAGGAGCATGAGGGTGATTTCAAAGATAGCATGTGGCGTGTTCTTCTTTCTGCTAATAAATAACAGGTGTGCTAGAGCAGTGGTCCCCAACCTTTTGGGCACTAGGGACCAGTTTCATGGAAGACAGTTTTTCCACGGATGGGGACGCTGGGGAAGGGATGGTTTGGGGATGATTCAAGCACATTCCATTCATTGTGCACTTTTTTTCTATTATTATTACATTGGAATATATAATGACATAATTATACAACTCACCATAATGCAGAATCTAATAATGCAGAATGATGATCTGACGGGAGGCACAGTGAGCTCAGGTGGTGATGGGAGCAATGGGGAGTGGCTGGAAATACAGATGAAGCTTCACTTGCTCACCCTCCTCTCACCTCCTGCTGTGCAGCCTGGTTCCTAACAGGCCACAGGCTGGTACCGGTGGGCAGCCCAAGGGTTGGGGACCACAGTGCTAGAGGAAAAGCACTTTTTCATTTATATTTTAAAACTGGCTTCGAATTCATTTATTCTGAATTGAATTCTCTCTGTTTTCCCAGGGGATCAAACTGTAGTGTAAACCCCAAAACTTCTGCTGTTTTTGTACAGCAGGAAGGGGGACACATCCACCTACTCACCCATCCACTCTTATGTACAACTCCACAGTGGTTTATTTTGTCAGCATTAAGTTATACAGCTTGTTTCCCCTTTGCCAACATCCACAGACTGAAAGTAAAGGCCGATCATTTTCAATTCTCAGTTGACATATACCCCCCTACTCTGAAGCCTATGGCTGGGTGACACCCCAAGCAACAGCACTGATACTTAGAAGAAATGTGTTTTCTTTTCTTTTTCCTTTTTGAACCTTTCATTGGAAGCATCATTACAGCTGGAGGCAGGTGCACATCCCTGGCAGTGGGGGGGAGTGTGTGTGGGGGGCTCCTATATTAGAGTATTTACAGTGCTTATGATTATCATGGGATCAACCCCCTCATTGCCAATTAATTTCACTCTGTTTCAGGGTCACAGATCATACCCCTAATCCTGGCCAGTTGTCTCACCAATGTGCGTCCTAAGGGGCCTGGGGCAAAAAAAAGTATAGATGAGCCAGCATAACCGTTGCTTCTACTGCAGAAAACCAACTCAAAGGGCATGTCCTACAAAGAGCAGAACACGATTAGAGGCAGGCGTAATTGCAGCCACTAAATTAGCATGGGTCTCTCAGCCAGGGGCTAATCTAAGCCAGACCTCACGTCATGTCAGGCCATGAGTACATCACAATTACAATTAAAAAGAAAAGAGAAAAATCACCCTCCATTCCCAAATGTTTATTTTTAACTTGGCAGGTACTTAGTAATAATATCAGAGATTTGAGGCATCTGGAGTAAGCAACAAAGGTATTTTGGGTCAAGAGTCTTTGAAAGCCTAAAGGATTTTCAATGGATCTATAGGGCCAAGACCTGTACACGCTCCCCTTTCTCTCCCCGACATCAGTCACATTCATCCCACCTCTGCCGCTGGGCTGGTGCTCCCCAAGGTCTTCATGCATGCATGTGCCCTCTGGGTCTCATGCTCCATTCGGCCCCTCCAGCTGGATGACTTTCTTGCCTGAGCTACCCCCCAATTCTCCCTAACAGGTCGTAGCACTTGGACTCTCCCAGTTCTCTCTTCCCTTTTTAGGATTTCCTAATGCCCACTGGGCCCCATGCTTCTAGAATCCACACTAACACTGAGCCTTTCAGGCAAGCCTGGAAGGCCAAAACAAACGTGCTTTCTCAGTGGTAGGATTACGAGTGACTTTTTTTCCTCCATAATGAGCATGTATTAAGTTCGCATTCAAAAATTCTGTGTGTGTGTTTAGTTCAGTCTTAAAATCCCGTATGCAAACACACTAAACTTCGCTTCTCCTGACTTTTTAAACTTTTTTCACACCCCACAAGCCTAGATTCACCAGTAAAATTTGTCTTTGAATTTGCCACTTTTTTAAAAAATCAAAGTAGATATCACAAACCCATTGTATTTCTACAGGTGAAATCATATTACAATGCTGCCAGAAAATAATTGCTATGGGTAGATGGGAGGCCTGGGTTTTTTACAGTTTTCTTTTTGTCTAGGGACTATTGCCTTGATAAAACTTAGTAACCCCTCCAGCCATATTACAGTGAATTTTTGAAAAACGTTGCCAAACATTGGGCTTCAGTGAATTTCACCTTTTTAAAGTTCAGAATAAGTAGGCTATCAGCAGGACTGCGGACAACTTTTGATAACACAGAGAAACTCGTTGTAATAAGATTTTTTTCTGTGTTAATATAATGATTTAATAAAGACATTTGGCATATAAGTAAGACTCTTAGACCAAGCATGTTTAACAATGAGAGGATTGAGATCAGCCTATAGTGTGTATTAGTAAAAATATCTTTTCTAGCATTGGTAAAACTCTTCCATCTGTTTAGAGATAAATTTATTATTCCTAACTAAAAACTCTCATGAAATAGATGTGGAGAAAAAATACTCTGCCCCTGTTACGAGACTTTCCAAACAAGCTTAAAATTGCTTAGAAACAAAAGGCAAGAGCAAAAAGAAAGGGCAACATCTCCCGATAATGAAGTTCTACCTTGTGTTTTATCTTTAAAACAGGATGGTTGGGAAAGTCTGGGTCCCATTTCACTCGAACTGAACATAAATGTAGTGCCTGGAATCCTCCCAAATGAACAAATTCTTTTCCGATAATTTTTAAGTGAGGAAAGATCAACAGGATAGGGGCATGAGGAGGGATGATAGGCTGCAGTGTGTGTGTGTGTGTGTGTGTGTGTGTGTGTGTGCATTTAGCAGGGCAATTGGGAGAGTTCTGGACATAAGTCTTCCTTTTATTTTTATTTTTGATCAGCCATGCTGAATTCTGTCTCTCTTTCTCTCTTGAAAAGCTCCAATAGATTTATCTCCTCTAAAAGATCCCCTGTTGACTATTTGCTCTTGTTTATTCCTGTGCAGAGTTCCTATCCCATCCCGAGGTGCACACTCCCCAGATGGCAACACGACAGACCTCCCTTCCTTCTTCTCCCGGGTACTGTGCTCACTCCTGATCTCTCTCTCTGTTCTCCCTGGAGCCACAACGACGCCAATTTATAGCCAGGTAAGGAAATACACCATGGCCCATTTCTCTGTCTAATTTTCCTCCATTCTGTGAAGTCTTACTGATGAAGAGGACAAAAGCCTCTAGGAGCATCATGCTCACTCGCAGGATCCAGGTTACCGAAGAAGGAACTGCATAATTTGTTTACATAAATGGCTCCACCAGGCCTCCAAAAGTCCTGCAATGAACGCAATTCCCTTTGGGGCTTAACATAGACTCATTTAGCTTCTTTGTTTAAAAAAAAATAAAGGAGTAGGGGAAAAGAGGCCATTGATTCTCTTCCTTCTTTGACCACTGGAAGAAAGGTAGAGAAAAAGAAAAATAAAATTAACAAAGAGAGGACCCAGGTCCCTCCTCCTTCCTCCTCCGCTCCCCATCCACAGGCAAAATCTAATAAAGATGATTAAATTACATGTCTTTTCCTCCCATTGAAATCCACTGCATACTATTCAAATATTAGAACTCAGGAAATAAGGCAGGACAAGGTCCCTCATGAAACCTTAGACGGCAGCACAGGGGTCTGAGCTGGAGGTCTGCTTGGCTGGGCGGCTCTAATTAAGAAATCACCCTGCTGAGCAGAACTTAACCTAAATAAAATATAAGAAGGAATCCAGTGAAAACCATTACCTCTCCGCCCCACCTCCTCATACACCTCACGTCCAGAACATCCATTTCCCTAGTCCTAGGAACTCTTCCTCCCCCCGGTACCTGGGAGCTCTATATTGTTTTATGTGCCCCACGATACAATCAAGTATGAAGTCTCAGCTCTTAAAGAGGAAGCAGGGTCTTGTGCTGGCCTCTTGCTGTTTGGCCAGCCTTTCTTGGGCAGAGGCAGATTTAGTCAATGTTGTTTTGCTTGGGAGGGGGATATGGGATGGGAATTGACCAAGGATTGGTTAAAGAGTCAGTCACCTGGCCAACTCTTCTAGCTTCAACACAATGAAGTGCCAGCCTACAGCCTCTCCATAGGCTGGCTGAGTTCTTCTTTCCACCTACCAGTGGCTTTCAACGGAGCAGCCACTTGAGAGCAAAGACTAAATCGATTTAACGTGGTGTTGTTCAATATCCTTGTATTGGTTAGTCCTTTACACCGTACTCAGTCAGCGTCAGACCTTCTGTTCCACCCAGGTTCTGGGTTATCCCTCTGATGCTGGGCGACATCTGTTTAGCCTCATTCCCTCTACACCCCATAGAAATCGGTTTTATGTTCACACTAATCTCCTGTTGATCCCTAGAACAGTGTTATTCTAGTTCACCTCCATGACTTTGCATGGGCTGCCACATCTGCCCACAATGGTGGTTCTTTACACTGTTGAAAATCTGTTGAAAGAGATAGACCCTCTCCCTAAGGGGAAAAAAATTGCACATATGCACATAACACAGAGTTTTGCAAAAGATTTCAGGGAGTACCCTCACCCTCTAAGGAGTCTGTGATCACCAGCTTAAGAATCCTTAAAATAGACTGTCCTTTCTCTGTTCTCCTATGTGGAGAAAAATACTCCAGCCTTGTGCTCCTGGTGTCTCTTTTCTGTGAGTCTAATGTTTGTTTATCACAGTGCAATAATTATTTGTTTGCATGTCCATCTTACTCTAGACCAAGGGTGGGCAAACGTTCTCTTAAAAGGGCCAGATGGTAAATATTTTAGGCCTTGTGGGCCATGGGATCTTTGTAGTGATCACTCAACTCTGCTATTTTTATAAAGGCAGCCATAGGTAATGTCTTAGTCTGTTTGGGCTGCTCTAAGAAAGTACCATAAACTGAGCTGCTTACAAACAACAGAAATTCATCTCTCACCATTTTGCCAGATGGAAAGTCCAACATCAAGGTGCCAGCAGATTCTATGTCTGGTGAGGACCCACTTCCCGGTTCATAGATGGCACTTT
>VBSM01003215.1:4344413-4362520 GCA_008086735.1 Cheirogaleus medius | reverse complement strand
GGTGAGTACATGTGATGCTTGTTTTTCCATTCTTGAGATGCTTCACTTAGTAGATGGCACTTTTTTACGTGTCCTCACATGGTGAAAGGGAAGTGGGGGCTCTCTGGGGCCTCTTATATAAGAGCACTAATCCCATTGATGGAGGCTCCAGCCTCATGCCCTAATAACCTTCCAAAGGCCCCACCTCCAAACAGTATCACATTGGGGATTAGATTGCAACATATGAATTCTGGGAGGACATAAACATTCAGTCTATAACTGACAATATGTAAACTAATGGCTGTGACTATGTTCTAATAATACTTCACAGGCACTGCCATTTGAATTTCATATCATTTTCATGTGTCACAAAATATTATTCTTCTTTTGTTTTTCAAACATTAAAAATGTAAAAACTATTCTTATCTCAGGAACTATACCCAAAAACAGATGGGGTGAAGAGCAGACTGAACCCACAGGACATAATGCTGACACCTGGTCTAGACTGAGGACAGGCCCTCAAAGGTAAATCTTACTCATTTTGGAGTTTCATTAACTGGTCCCTCAAAGGTAATTCATTTTCGAGTTTCACTATTTAGTATTAACTGACATATAGAGTGTATATAAATATGTAATTGATCCTTGAACAACATGGGCTTGAACTATGTGGGTGACTTAAATGTGGATTTTCTTCCACCTCTGCCACCCCTTAGACAGCAAGACCAATCCCCTCCTCTTTCTCCTCCTCTTCAGTCTACTCCAGGTGAAGATGATGAGGATTCAAGCTCTGGTGTCATTCTCTCTTCTTGAATGTAGGCTGGACTTAGTGGCTTCCTTCTAAACAATTGAATACACACAAGTGATGGGCTGTCACTTCCAAAATTAATTTATATAAAGTTGTGACTTTTGGTAGAAGTCTCTCTCAAGTGCCTTCTTAAGGTCCTGAATCCTGCCAACAACCACATAAGTGAGCTTAGAAGTCAATTTTTCTCTAGTTGAGGCTTCAGATGAGACCTTCAGTGTTCCTTCACTACACTAAAGAGGCCATCACCCCCATGGCCCCAATTACATGGATGTGCCCAGAAGATGGTCTATCTAATTATTTAGACAATTCTCTCTTCCCTTCCTACACATTTTACATGGGTAGTGGGAACTATTGCAGGAGAGAAGAGACAATGAAAATCAAGAGACCTGTGAAAAAGTTGACAAAAATAAAGAAAAGAATAGAAAACAGAGCAAAAGAAAGAGTAGTCAGAACATCCAAGCCAGACACAGAGAAATGGTTTAAAGAAAAAGCCTGATTTTTCTGTCTCTTGTCATAAATATTTTGACTAGGAGCTAGGCATTTATCAAAAAGGGAAAAAAGAAAAAACAGAAGTTGTCTTCCAGGGAACCCAACACTCTTGGAATTCGATGACCTAATTCTGTGTAAGGTTGCAGGGTAGAGAGATTGCCTCTCTCGTCTGATTCTCATGGCATCGAGACTTTTGTTTTCTCAGCAGCCCATGCCACAGCACTATCTGAAATTAGAAATAAAGAACAGAGGATGTGGGGAACAGTCTCGATATCATGCTTAGAGAAAACATATTTTTAAATCAGTGTAGATTCTCACTCTCTATCTTTCTGGTTGCTTATCTTAGCAGTAAGTCAACTTTTCATTACTTTTGTAGACATTATATAATATCTTCTCCCCGCTGCTCCAGTTACCAGCTGTTTGTCAGCGTCATCCCAGAATGGGATGGGAATTGGGTCAGCTTGAGCTGAGTAACTTTCATGCTGACGTTTGAGGGAACTAATTCCCAGCCCCCGGACAGATCTGAATTTTCTGCAATGATCCTGGTACCAAATAGATCTCAAGAAAGAAACCTGAGACTGTTCAAGGGTCAAAGCAATTGGAGCTAGTTCTTTTAAGCTTAAATGTTCTCATCTGTAAAGTGGGGATAGTAAAAGTGTGTGTCTCATAGGGTTATTGTGAAGGTTAAATATTTGGAAAAGCCTCAGTCTACTGCAAGATTACTCAGCCTCAACACTATTGACATTTTGGGTGGGATAATTCTTCGTTGGGGGCCAAGGGTGCTATCCTGTGCATTGTAGGACATTTAGCAGCTTCCTTAACTTCTACCCACTAGATGTTAGTAGCACCAAACACCATCCTGTCCATCAACGCCACCAAAAATGTCTCCAGACATTTCCAAATGTCCCCTGGAGCAGGGGGTGAGGGGTGGTAAAAATCACCCCTTGTTGAGAACCACTGTTCTAGTGCTTGGCATATAATAACTATCCCATAAATATTAGATGTAATTATTATCATTAAAAGTATTAAAATTATTACTAACACCAGCATCACCCTGCTCCTCTGTCTCATTGAATCCTGAAATAGTTGCTGTGTTTCTGCAACCTTTCAAAAGTAAGGGTTTAAAAGAGGCAAGGTCATTAATTTGATAACAGCCCAGTAGGAAAGCTACTGTCTTTCCTGCAAAGTTTCCTTTCACGGAAAGAAAAAAGGCTGCCATTTTGTTCTGCCGCAGGATCTAGGTAGATTTCTCAGCTCCATAGTTTGTGACACGCCATAGATTTTTCCACTGGCACGAATCCTCCAACTACAGGATTGCTGGGATAGTTGACTCTTGAAGCTGCTCTTGGAGATTCCCCAGGTACCGCCATTCTTACCTGAGAAAGGAAGGAAAAAGATATTCGAGAAGGAGAACTTTTCAACGCAAGTTACTCCATTTGCTGTTTTTGTGGTTTTGTGCTTCTTTGGGTTTACAAGTGTGTTTGCTGCCCAAATTGTTCTTGCATATTCTAACAGTGTTTGCTTTAGGTGTTTTGATACCACGCTGTTTTGAAGGTACAAATGTTTTTCATGGCACGTCTTGTGTTAAGTGTACAAACAGAGGCGAATGTTAGCGACTAAATAGGGTGCGGTATTCCTAAAAGTTTTTAACTAGACAAACACCAAGAGGAAAGCGAAACGAGATTTCTGGCGGTCTGGGAGCAGCCAGCTGACAATGTGAAATGTCTTTATATCTCCTATTTTTATCTTTAGAATGAATGCAAATTTTACTTTCTGTGCTAAGACAATGTTTCGTTTGTTTCAAGGTAAAAATGTGTAAATGGACTGTCCGTGTTGGGTGCTGTTATCCTGCAGCTTTGTGTACTCCTGTTTGTAAAGTATGTGCAGTGAATTTGCAAACATCATAGTCTTGGAATCTAACAGACTCGGATTCCTGTCCCTGTCCTGGCTTTGTCACTGATAGAATGGGCTAACTAGGGCATGCACTTAATTCCGGGGAGCCTCGGTTTCCACATCTGAAATGAGGAAATAAGAAACTGCCTACCCTACGGCACCACTGTGAGAAGTAAAGACAATATATTTAACTACATAACAGAGTGCCAGGCACAGAAAGTGCTCCCTTTCAGTAGTTGATGTAATTATTGTAAAGAGGAGCACTTTTGACGTAAAACATAGTTATAGGATCATATAGTTCATGAATGGGAAATAAAACGCAAGTCTTTTAAGCCACCTTCACCTCCCGACCCTCCTCCAACCCCACTGTACCTGGCCACCTGCCTCTGCACAGATCCTGCCTCACCTATCCCTGCAAGAAGCAGCCAGGCTCCTGTGAAATATTTCCAAGGAAGAAACTACCACCGCTTATTAGCCCTTTCGAGTATCTGTGCTGTAAGGTTTTCCTATCACCTTCCCATGGCTCTGAATTACATCTCCCCTGAACGCCACATCAAAATCTGGGACGTTGCTTTTTCATGCTGACAGTTTCCCAGATTTGTCTGGCTATAGTTAAAGTTGCTTCTCAGGCCCCTCTCCTGAAGATTATGACTTGGTTGGTGTGGGGAGTGGGGCAGAGAATTTATATTTTTAACAAGCCCCCTCCCCCGGGTATTTCTTATGATCATGCAAATTGGTAAAGTAATGTGCTATCTGCTTATGTTACACCCGGGACTAGAACATCTGGAACAAAGACCAACAGGTTTAATATCTAAAAAATACTGATCATGGCAAATTTAATGTCAGTCTAAATATCTATCAGAATTCAAATATACACTCTCCCTGACCTAGCAATTCCACTTCTAGGAATTAGTCTTATAAATATACTTGCAGATCTACAGAAAAATGAACGTAATTGCATTGTTTTAATAGCAGAAGTCTGTAACAGAAACCTAATGTCCATCAATGGGAGGAGAAATTCACAGAAGAGCCATACGACAGAATATTATGGAGCTATACAAAGTCAGCTCTCTGCGTTTTGGTATGAAAAGGAGCTTGCATTGATATCATATCAATACAAGCAGTTCTGCATGTATTGAATGAAATAAAAAGGCCTCCAAGTTAGATTTCAAGTTATCCAAGTACTTAATAGTGTATACAGTAGTCCATCTATCAGTCTCCTTCCTGTCCCTCTTCACCTTTCTATCCAAATTGTAAATGCATGAACTATCTCTGGAAGGGCTCCCAGGAACACCACCATTGTCAATGGGGTAGGGGACTCAATGGCTAAGAGCCAGGGCCAGGAGGGGACTGAGTTTGCACAATAGACCTTATAGATCTTTTGATTTTTGTATCATGCATATGTTTTACATGAAAATTTGTTTTGATTAAACAAAAACAACAAAAAAACCTTCAGCCTAGCGATTACGCCGACCCTACATTTATTCCTTCGCCCTCATTCTACTCCATTCTTACCCCACGGCTTTGCTCTTCCCTTCACATTAAGAGAATCTTTTTCTGTCTCCCATTCTGACCCCTGTGAGGACTTCCTCCCTTCCCTTCTCTCCTCTGCTTCAGCCCTCCTACTTTCTGGAGGCCTGTCTCTCTGTGGCCTTCAAGTTCTACAAAAGCTGCCTTAAATCTAAGCCACCTATGAGGGTCTGCTTCCCTGATGAGATACACTCCATGACAGCACCCTCCCTATGCACCCACATGGACCTTCTCAGTGGAAGATCTCATCACAGAGAAGAGCTTTCAAATCAATTCACTTTAGTGGCATGCTTTATTCCCTCTTATTTTAAATTTTTATATAAATCTTTTCATTTTAAGGATGGCTATGAAAGAATGATGTCTGTTTGAATGTGACAAGTATGTTGCATTTCAAGCATCATAAATTTCCCAGTAACCAACAGACTCCTTGTTTATCCTTTACAATAAAAATATAAGCAAGACTTACTTAAAAATCTCTCCTGGTGGCCAGGTGATAAGCTATGTGAGGGAAAGAAACCTATCTTTTTCCATTCTGCTTTCCTAGTAGTGCCTAAGTTTGATATTAAAGACCCTGGAGAAGTATTTTGTTGAATGACTATCAGAATGAACAAGTAAGTGTAGTTTTCTAATTCAATGCCATGAGCATTAGTTGATCTGCGTATTTGGGCAGAAGCACACGTGGTTTATGATACAGAGCCAGTGTAATGGTTTTACAGTCTGTCCGTCACTTTTTAGTTGTTGGCTGGTTCCTGACATGGTCACTGAGTCTCCCCAGTTTATGTTTGACCTCATTCACATCCTTCAGAGCCCCCAGCATAGGGATTTGCCCATAGTAGGTACTTTAGAAATGGTATGGAATGAATGTCTTTTGCTGTGCAATATAAAGAGCATTAGGAGAATTTGGAGGAAAGGTATGCAGTAAACAACTACCAGCTCGCCCCAAAATATGCACAGAGTTAGATTACATGTTCATGGAGGGAGTGCATCTGATGAGGAATGACAGGCAGATCTGGCGCTTTGGCTGCCTCTCCTTATTTTCCTGGGTTCTGGGTTTATGTCTCCTTGAGGACGAACTGGAGGAGGATATATTTTTTCTAGGCATTTGTGCTTTGCTAACTCTTGTCACCCAGGCAGGGGGGAAGGTCTGCCTATTACAAGGAGGCTGTGGTCTTCTGCACTGTCAAGAACTAGATTAAAAATCATAGCTGGTATTACTAAAAGTGGTCACGGGCCAATGCCTGTGGATTTTTTCACTTATATATAGATGCTCTCAGGACTTTCCCAAGGAAGACCAGCCCACAGTCAGCATGATTAGAAAGGGCACTGTCAGCTGAGAGCAGAGGACAGAAATAGTGGGGGCTGGGCTACGCATGGGGCCAAGCAATCAGTGAAAACTGTAATTATGACTTTACCTAGATTTCGTCAAATACCAGGGACTTGTAGCCCTTTGCCAGCTAGGAAGTTGGTGACACTTAATGCTTGCATCCTGGGCATTACCGTCACAGGAACAAAAGCTCAGATGGAGCCTTTCACAGACCCAGGAACCCACTCTTAATATAGTCTCCAATAATTTGCCTGTGATGTCTTAATGCCCAAGGTAACTCAGCTGGAGGCCACACCTTACAGGCTCTACCTGCTGATCAATGGAGGATACCCTCAAGTGGTCCTCCAGTCAACAGAATCCACCCAGGTAGGACAGGAAGACAACAGCTTTTGGTTTTGCAGTCTAGATGTGACTACGGAGTAATGAGAATATATCACCTGTATCTGAACAGAACTCAGTTACAAATATGTGATAAATGACTGAAAAATATTCAAGTGGACCCCTCAACTCTGGATGTGACCTACTTTTCCTGAAAGAATGAAGCTGCCATGAGATGGGCAAATACACACTCAAGAGAAAAGTTCTTCTACTTTGGAGACCTGGTGTAAAGGAAGACAGCACGGGGGGTGACCTTGTCCAGTAGCCGCAGTGAAGCTACTGAACTTGGCATCAGTAAAGCAGATGCAATGAGTCATGCTACATGGTTTCGTCGTGAAGGTCAAATCGCAAGACATACACGACGTTGTGTGACTGGTCAAATGCCTGATATGCAGTAAGCACTTAAAAAATGCTTGACCCAGGGGAATGACCCCATAGTCAGCCACACCCCCAACTTCAGACCCAGGCAAGGACTCGATTTCCACTATAGGCACTAACCAAACAGTGCTCACGGAGAAAGCCAAGCCCGCACAAGGTCCGTGGAGGACTTTCCTGCAAAGCCAACCTACAGCTCAGGGACGGTGACGAATTAAATCTTCACCAGATGACTCTAAGTGGTGCAATGAATGTTCCCAGTGGGACTTTTAGAGCCCTGAGATTTGCTGCTGCATAATTCTCAGTGCTGAAGTTGCTTCTTCCCCGGTAGTAACTGTCCACTCGGTAGCTTCTGGCCAGTAGGCTGAGAAACAGAGGTGGTTGGTGTCAGCTCCCCGAGCTGCCAAGTGGAGATATTTTTCTCAGGTTTCTGGGTGAGTTTTTAAGCCAACACCCTTGAAAGGGAAGCAGAGCCTTCATGCCACAGGCATTCGGGACACAAGGCCTACACAGTATTTTTGAAAAGTCAGTATCGCTCGCTGACGATAAAGAAGCATTCACGGTGGGCGAGGGCTCTCCTCGGGAATGGGTAGGGCCGGGGCTGCCAGGCGGGCCGCTGCACCCAGTTCGCAGCCAGTTTTCTTTTTCCACCATCTCTGGCGTTGAGCAGGTGCCAACGCAGCTAATAGCTCTGGGAGACACCCGCGTACACAGATAGCGAGCCCCCGTCTTTTCCATGGAATTTAGCAGCAGCTACCAGGGGCGTCATCACAGAGCGTTCATTTTTTCCCTTGCCTGGTTTCCCACATTCTGTGACCACCTTGGAGCGTGCCAGGGAAAATATTGAAAGCCTAGGTAAACGAAGGGGAACCCAGCATTCACCAGTCTGGCCTTAAAATAGCTGGGGGAGCGCCCCCGTCCCGGAGAGTACACAGCTTGTGACTGTAGCTAGTGTGCTCAGAGCAGCCGCCTGCCACACCCCAACGGCTCATCCCCATTCCCGTGAAAGCCTATCTCAGAGAGGGGACAAAGAGGTAGCCAGGCCACTTTGCTGCCTCATGCCCTTTGGGCTCCGTGACTTCAATGAATACGAATAAACACCAAGTGACCTGATGCAAACCAGCACGCACCACTGGGCAGGCTAGGACACCGGGGAAACATACGTCTGGGTGGGGTAGAGGGCTGGGGAGAGCACATGGGGACAGCCAAGAGGAAGAGTGTTCCTGGAGCAGAGTGGAGGCTCGGGAGTTACAGGGCACGCCCCGGGAATGAGCACCCAGGCGGGAAGGAAATGTCTCCACATTGACTGCAGGGCAGCCTGGTACATTCGAAGCTCCAGGACCTGCCGCTCCGTCCCAGGGCTGTGCACTCTCCCGCGCTGTGCGTTCTGGGTAGAGTGCACCCCAAGGGGAGAGCAGCCCAATGGAACAGGGTACAGAAAGGAAGGACAAGGGGAAAAGACCATCTGGGCTGAGGAAAAGGAAGGGTGCATAGCACATAAGCTTTTATTCCCCAAGGAAAGTTGCCTGATTTTGCACATGAATATGCGGCATACCCAGGGAAGTTTGCATTTTAAATTAGCAACAAATATGTTTTTCAGGATTAAGTATGACCCATGCAATATTTGGATATAGTTATACTTTAAAAAATGTTAATTGGAAATCTAATGACCAGTTACATTTGAGTTTTAGATTAAAAAAGGAATAATTTTTGATGTACCATGTAATATTTGAGACATACTTATACTAAAAAAAAAAAAAAATACCCAGCTGGTGTTTATTCAGAATTCAAGTGTAACAGGGAGTTTTGTATTTTATTGATAACCCTATCCCCACATCTTGTCCCCTTGATCAGAATGAAAAGTCGCAAAGGCTGAGACTGTTTCTGCCATATTCTCTCTGCATTCCACGTGCTACTTTGCTCTGTATTGTAACAGAAAGGGATAATCACAAGGGTAAGTGTGCAATCTGTCATGGCTTCACCTATTCTTAGCCCTGCGATCTTGGGCAAGTAAGTGAATCACTGTTTCCTACGTTTCCTTGTCTGCTAAATGGGGAAACTGATAGCTGCCTGACTTAGGGAGTTGTCATAAGGAAGCAATCCGTGTAAAGCATTTTCTGTGTCATAGGTTCATGGAAAGTACTCAGTGTTACCTACTATTATTCATTACTGTTGCTATTGTTATCGGATACTTGCTAAATAAGGAAGTGTAAGAGAGAGAAACTAACCCACGAGTGTCAGAGATCTGTCTGAGCTACCACAGCTTTGTGATCTTGAGAGAGACTTTTCCTTGGGATTCCAAGATTCCTTCTAATTCTAAAATCCCATAATTTAAATAGACCGAATGAGTAAGAACCAAATGGAACAAAATCATGTGAATAGAAGTGTATATGGAATAAGAGGATTAGGAAGTAGAAGTTCAATGAAGGATGTTTTACTAGACACATAATAATAATAATCATCATGACAAGCCTGTCCCCAAATGTGAGATGTCTGGCCTTCCCAATGATGTGGTCTTAGGAAGGCGAGCTTTTCAGAAAGTCACACAAAAGACAAATACATTAGAGTAAAATATTTCTGCCTCAACTTGGATTTGCACCAAAAGGAGCCTAGTGCCATGGTCTGAATGTTTGTTCCTCACCCCTTCCCGAATTAATATATTCAAATTCTAACCCTCAAAGTTAAGAGATGGGGCCTTTGGGAGGTGATTAAGTCATAAGGGTAGAAGGTAGAACCCTCAAAAATGAAATTAGTGCCCTTATAAAAGACTCAAGGGAAAGCCATCATCTCTTCCACCACGTGAGGACACAGAGAGAGGACTCCATCTGTGAACCAGAAAGAGGGCCCTCACCAGACACCGAATCTGCCAGTGCCTTGATCTTGGACTTCCCATCCTGCAGAACTATGAGAAATGAATTTATGTTATTCATAAGCTACCTGGCTTATGGCATTTTGTTACAGCAGACAGAACAGACTAAAACTCATAGTGTGATTCCAGAATGGCCAGTCGGGAGAGCCTTCCCATTTGCAAGCCAACCTGGTTGTACTAAGTCAATTCACGGCAACAGTACCCACACCTCGGAGAAGCCACGTCCCCACCAACCGTGGTGCCTTTGTGGCCCAGAGTCACTCCACTGTGATTTCCAATGGTTCTAGATAATTTTAAATCTCTCTAGTGACCTTTATAGCCCTATGAAATTATCACTTAGCCACTGGCAAAAAATATTTGTCTGTCTCATCTTATTCTCAGGAAGGAGTGTGGGCACCAAGAAACCAGGGACCGGCAGACACAGTGATGGTTTCCTCCCAGGCGGCTCTTTCTTGACGCAGGTGATGGAGGGGAGTGGAGAGAAGAGAGGCAGCCGGCAGCTCTACTGACAACTGGACTCATTTCTAATTGGACTCAGGAGACTTTGAGGGGTGATGTAATAGGGAGAAAACGCAGCCCCTTACCCAGGTATATTCATGATATACATGGGAGGCAAAAGTGTTCTTTGATATAACAATGACGTAAGAGGCCAAGTGTAGCAATATACAGGTGGAAATAAATACAAGGCAGATAGAGTGCATTTGTGCTAAAATGAGAAAATGAACCACACAGGCCTAGCCAAGATATGGACTTTCAACGGGTACATGAATAGTTAAGGAAGAAGGTGTGAATCTTAAAAGAACAAATATTCTGAGCAAACATAGGAAGATTTCAAGAATATGCCAGGGAATGGGCATGAGCGAGGTCAACTAAATTTGAGGTGATATCCTAGATGGGATCCTGGAACCAAGAGAAGACACTGGGGTAAAATCAGCAAAATTTGAGAAGCTGTGGACTTTAATTAATTGCAATGGATTTAGGTTGTTAAATATGAAATGTCCGATTTCCTGACGTTTCATTTTGACAGTTCTTGTTTTATTTCCATGGTTAAGGTACAGCCTCAGTCTTTCAAACACAGCTTTTGGCTTGTGATTATCTTTCAAATCTTTTTAGGGCAATTTTTATGAAACCATGGATAAGTCAAAACTTCGTGTTATTTTCAAATACGAGTTCCATTGTGGAACCGCCGCAGCACAGACAGCTTGAAATAACAACGAAGTGTTTGGGACAGATGTGGCTAATGAACACATACTACGTCAGTGGTTTGAGAAGTTCCATTCTGGTGATTTTAATCTTGAAAATGAGCCATTTGGGTGACCTAGTCCAAGATGGATAATGATGAGCTGAAAGGTATAGTGGAAGCAAATCCATCTCGACGTACGCTCGAATTAGCAGCAAGGTTTGACGTTACTATTCCAACAAGATTGGACCATTTGAAACAAATCAGCAAGGTAAAGAAGCTGGATAGATGGGTTCCGCATGAATTAAAGGAGCATCAGAGGAGAAATCATCTTGAAGCTTGCTTTTCTTTGCTGTCACAACATAAAGGTGAACCATTTCTACACTGTATTGTCATGTGTGATGAAAAATGGATTCTTTTTTACAATCGCAAGTGTTTGGCACAATGGTTGGATAAAGATGTAGTGCAGAAACACAGTCCAAAACTGAATATTCATGAAAAAAAAAGCTAATAGTATCTGTTTGGTGGTCCAGCACTGGTATTATCCACTACGGCTTCATGAAACCTGGTCAAGTGATTACAGCAGATGTCTACTGCAACCAGCTGGACAAAATGATGAGGATGCTTGCCATTAAGCAGCCAAGATTGGTCAACAGAGACAGGCCAATCCTCTTGCAAGACAATGCTCGACCACATGTCGCACAAACAATGCTGCTCAAACTACAGAAGCTACACTTGGAAACTCTCTGTCATCCACCGTATTCACCAGACCTTGAACCAACTGACTACCACTTCTTCCAGGCTTTGGACCACTTCTTTCAAGGAAAAATATTCAATTCTGAATAAGCTGTGAAAAATGTCTTTCACGATTTCATCGCCACTCACTCTCCAGGCTTCTTCGCAGCTGGCTTAAATAAGCTACTGTTGAGATGGCAAAACTGTGTTGATAGTTTAGGCACATACTTTGATTAATTGTAGCGCTTCTTGTTTGAAATATAATAAACTACACTTTTGATTTGATTCGAAATTGGACATTTCATATTTAATGACCTAAATACCAATGTTGGTTCCCTAGCTGTGACATTTAAGTTGTCATTCGACCTTCAGAAATTGATCTTGAAGATACACTTGAACGTGTACCAGGTTATTTATTTCAGCATTGTTTACAAGACCAGAGCATTGAAGCAACCTACTTGCCCATCACAAAGGAACTAGTTAACTCAGTCAGGGTACTAATATATCCATAGAATAAATGCAAATAAATAGAAAATGCAGAAGTTCTTGAATTTCTGATATGAAACTATTTCTAAAATACGCTGTTTAAAAAAAAGGCAAAGGTGAATATGGTAGATGCCATGAAAATGTAAGATACTAGGAAAAGGGAAGATTTAGGGTGATGGGGTTTATAGGGACTCTCTAATATCTCTGCAACTTTTCTTTAAATTTAAAACTATTCTAAAATATAGCATCTATCACAAATTTAAAAGTGGTAGAGATTATAGAATTGCTCACATGTGCATTAAACATCTCCGGAAAAAGAGGCAATACACTAATAATTGCAGTTGCCTCCAAAGAGTGACAAAAGTTGCTTGAAGAAGAAGGTTTCACTGTATGTATGGCACTTTTATATTTTGAATTTATAATTCATGCAAATACACTACCTCTTTAAACATAGGAAAATTTACATTTTAATAAAATAAAACAAAATGTTTAATCCAAGTTAAGTTTGTCTATAAAGGAGACCTTAGTTTTGAAATGCACTCTTTTTGAGTAACACCTTAAACGAGTAGCTCCTCAAAGAATTCACCAACTTGGATTAATTGCCCCTGTTAATAAGTTGGATGGGCTAAAAGTATAAGCCTTCAAGAAGGATGGTGAGTAAGAGTTGAGGGAGAAGAGACCACCGGGTAATATCCGAATATATGGTATTCCCCACTAAGATCTCAAGCATCCAAGAGACAAAATGAAGCTATGAGTTGCCAGAGAGATGATGGAAAAAAGAACAAAATGCCACCAAGACTAACTTTGCTGATGTAAAAATATACATTAGGATTAGCTCTCCCTCTGCTTCGTAGTAGACTATATTCTATATCATCCCAGTTTTAAAGTAAGCCTCCCTCTGCCTTTTGGCCCTTGACCAAGAGCAATAGACTGAACTGTTGAACTGCAGGACACCGCGGGCCGCGCGAGAGCCGCCCCCGGAGTCGCTCTTCACGCACTTTCCCGTCACCCTCTTGTTTCAGCCACTGCTTGGCAAAAGCCAGCGGAGAGGTGACTGCGAAGTGAATTCAGACTTGACTCCAGGAGGGAAGCGGGGCTCTTCAGGCAGAGCCGTAAGCTGGAGAGAAAGGGCGCAAGATTAACAGGTCGCTGCGCCAGCCAGGGCCAGGTGCCAGAAGGACACCCACCGAGCGAGGCAGGGAAACGGTTAATAACTCAAGGTGACAAATTAAGCCGGCTACTCAGGGGCTCCAGTTTGGCTGATTGTAAAGTCAAAACAGAACTGTCGGAAACTGGGAAAGCGCTGTCACTTTTACTGTATTTTTCCACACGTATTTTTATTTTTTTAAAAAAAAAAATTGGAAATGTTCATGAGGAGCTGGAAAATGCAGGCTGGAGAACTCCTGGGGTCCGAGAGGGGAGAAGCTGTGTCTTTGCTGGGACCTCTGTCTAATCCAGGCCAGCGGCTCCCCCCTGGGCTTCGGCCACCCCACGGGTGACAGTGGGGCTGCCTGGCCTTCCCACCCCTCTGTTCTCTGCCCCCCACCCCGTGGAGACATCCTCACCCCCTCTCATTTTCCCCGCCCTCGGTGCCAGCATGCAACCTCCTGCCAAACTACACTCACAGTGTGCTCCATCCCCCAGCCAGGCCGCCTCCCTGCTGCTGAACCCGGCAGCTGCTTAACAGGGAGCAGATGCAGAAAGCATGGCATCCCCCAAAGCAGGCACCGGGGGACCCTGGGCAGGGAGGCAGAGGGGAATGCAAATGCTCCGCACCCATCCCTGTCGGTATGTTGGCAAAGACCTGGCCTTCTCAACGCCTAACATCTGAACAACCAGCCCATGGAAATTCACTAAGAGGAAATGGTAGGCTCAGGATGTTTGCAATGATCGTGTGCCCCGTCTGGGGGAGAGTATAGGAAATTAGTGTGAACTGTGACAAATGCACTGTGAGGTTCACCTGCCTCGTGGAGGTTAGAACCCTTGAGCATCTTAGTCTAACCTTCTAGGCATAACTGTTTCCTGAGCACATACTTTCTAAATTCTAGGGCGCATTCCCATCACAACTTAACATTCAAATGCTACTTTCTACATCGGAGGGTATCCGCTCCCCATAGACTAGCCTTATAGATTATTTCAATTCCTTGTGAGAGAGCTGCCAACTTGACTTGACTATTAAAGATCAACATGCCCCCCCCCAACATACACATACACACACTCATGCTCGTGGTTCACACTACAGGGATATCTCCGCTTGACACGTCCACTCCAAATTTTAGTTTAATATCCTACACTCTAAAGAAGAAAGAATGGTTTTACTGAGTGAATTTTAGACAAGAGAAAAATGGATATTATGCAGTGTACACATATGGAAGCACACACAGACACACACAGACACACAAACACACACCTCCCCTCCCCTTTCTCCTCCAGCAAGCATTGCACTTGCTTCTGAGGTCCCTCAAAGGGCACTGGATCTGAGAACCCCAAAACACCTGCTGTTCAAACATCTCAACTAGTGAAAAGCTTCCCTATCAATTGGGCCAAGGCTGTAACACTCAGGTCCTGGGTCCCTTAATGATGGCTTTGGGGCTAACGCCCGGTGGGCCATCCACCGAGGACCTTACCCACCCAGTTGCAGCCCCTGATCTAGCTCCTGGAATAGTGCAGAAACACAGTTCTCCTATTGTTCTCTGACTTGGGCATTGAGGGAGGGGGAATATGCTCGCACAAAACCCCCCTCGAAAAAGATTAGTGCAGTTATTAGCCAACAGTAATGGCTATAAGCCAAGGTGTTCCCAAATCCTCCTGAGCACAAGGTCACCTCAGAGTCTCTTAAAGCCCCAAACACAAGACTGTGTGTTTTCCTGAGTTTTGCCACGTTGTTCTCCAATGCTGGGCCCATGGTTAATGCCGCCCTTACCCACAGGCTAATAAGCAGAGAAAGAAACAGGGAATAATGCATGTGTCTGGGCCCTGGGTCCCTGTGCCCCCATAAGTCTGTGAAATGCAGATGTCTGGGTCCACACATCAGTGGCAACCACTTCACCCAGCACTGTTTGGGCAAAACGCTTGTTAGAATATCAGCCATAGATTGTGACTTGTGGTTAGGGTTAATTGTAGAACTCTCAAGCAATGATATGCTTTTTTCCCCTCGTCATCTTGTATGAATAACAATTTTTGGACCCCTGTGCTATCACTAGCTCTGCTGGCCATTCTAAGTGTCCCATCGGGGGGTGTGAGAAAAGAAATTAAATTCTGTCCCAGGACTTGGTACACACAGACTTATGCTGCACACGTATTTCAACCTGTAGTCTCAGAGAAAAATGGAGTATTATGTTAGACTATCCAATATATATTGATTAAATATAGATGATGACAGGAGGTACAAAGAAGGAAAGTCCAAGGACAAAAAGGTTTTTGATATCTTTACATAATGTCAAAGCAACTGATTGATTGCCTGAATTTAAGTCACTGATAAGTTCGATGAGACATTAAGAAAAGAATTTGTCAATTGAGTCAAAAAACTATTCCACTCAAGAAAGCATATACGTGTGTAAGTAAATATAGGGGTGCACTTCACCATAAATCGATACCTACAATTCAGGGAACTAGTCAAACATTCCTTCAATCTTCAGGGCTTGTCAATTACTCAGACAATCCCTACTATGTTCCTGGCACAGGTTAAAACCAAATATTTGGTAGCTTTCTTTTAAAGTAGCCATATTAAAAGCTCTGTTATTTCTAGAGAAATCCATACAGCTCGGAAAACACAGGCACAGAAAAAAAAAAAAAGGCCTCAAAGCTGAGCAAATAAAGAGGCGATTTTCTATGCGATGTTAAGTTGGGAAAGCTTCCAAGCATCTATTTATTCATTCATTGTTGGGAAGACCTAGATATGTTTAACTTTGCACATGTCTATGAAATACATTTATGAGGTATTACATACAACCCCGTTCCTACGAATTAATACTATGTCTTTGCAGCGTTCAGCCTCATTTCTCACACAGCAAGCTATCAGAAGGGGCTCTGTTGAAAGATGTAGAGTCTGAATCTAAGTCTCCAAATTACAATGACTCAATATTCTCCAGTATGACTTATTCTCACACACACACCCCTGTACAGAACAAGCGATACACCACTGCGTTTGTATGCAACTCTCATAAGGTATACTCCAGTGCCTACACTTAAACACACACACACACGCATGCACACACACACACACACACACACACGAGTCTGTCTCTCATCTGGGAAATCGCAGGTTTTAGTTAAACCTCAGAAAAGACTTATTTTGTAATAATTGGAAAATAATCGAAACCTCTGATGACTCATTTTCTCTATTCAAAAAAATGGAGGTTAATAAAAAATATTATAATAACAATAAATGGGTCATTTGAAAGGTACCTAAAATCCTGAGGCTAAATGCATTGTATAAATATAAGAAAATGTAGTGTTATAGAATGTATATATTGAACCAGGCTTTGATTTTTTTGCTGATGAAAAGACAGATGAGGCTACCCAGCTGCTAGAACAATTTTCTCCTCGAGATTTCTAGAACTAAGCAATCAATGTAATTACACTGTCCATGAGCAACACGGGCATTTTCAAGGCTTTGCCAAGCATAGCTTTGAAGGACGCACATCACGGTCAATTGGGCATTGCCGTTCAAATGCAAGCACAGGCACGGACCCATTTCAACCTTGTACTCTTCTCTGCACGACTGCCAACATTTCATTCAGGTGTGTTATTAGGTTATATTCCCAGTAATGATTAGTGTGATCCAAGAAAAGGAGCCCAAGCAGCAAAGCAAAGAAAGTGAGGCTCCGGGGTCCCCCCTTTCATCTTTAGTTACCTGTCAACTCAGAGGCCTGGCCTATGGGAGCCCAGCTCACCAGCACCTGCAGTGGATGCACTTTCTAGATAAAGGTGCTGGGTACCAACGCACTGCAGGAAACCAGATCCGTAGCTGGTTCCTCCTGCTTACCCTCGCTTAACTTACTTGTCTTTGAAACCAGGCAGGGCCCTTCGTGCTTTGCAGTGGTGCCCCTGTTTGCTTATGGGGAATTGTGCAGGGTGAGATTTGAGAGCAGAGGAGAATGCCGGAGGGGGCAAAGGCAGAAGACAGAAGCCCAGCCAAGAGCAAGAGGACTCGTGGCAAGAAAGCTTGCCTGTTGGGGGAAGAATCATTCGTACCTCTCTCCATCCCTCCATTGCTGATTAGCCTCCAAAATCAAATGAGCCCACCTGGCGCCCCCTCCCCTGCCCTACGCGGCAATATGATGCCTTGGCAGAGATTGGCCCGCTTGTCCTGCAGCAGGTGGCCAGGCGGACTCTGCTGGGAGATTGCACGTAACCCTCAGCACCTAAATCGAGGCCAAAAACCAGGGAAGAAATAACGATCACAGCTGGATGATTGGTCAAAGTTGGGAAGAAAGATACTCTTTTTTTAAAAAAAAAAAAATAGACAGACAGCTCTTTAGCCCAGGCAGCTTACTCACCGGGATCTGGCATGAAGCTTGTCAAAGAAAATCAGGTAAAAATCCAAAATCCAAATGAGCAAATCCAAGGGTCTCTACCCTGCCATCTTTTCCTCTTGTCCTTTGGCCATCGGGTGTGGTTTAGCTGACCAAGGCTGTGGTCCTTTTAAACCCAGCGAGGTTGTAGAAAGTGAGAAAGGGGTCGGGTCTGGTCTAATGCTGCCACGGTTCCTCAGTCTCCACGCAGCTTTTGAAGCTGAAAGCACCGGCGGTGCTTGCTGCAGACATTGAATGAGCCCACAGAATACCTCAATCTGATCTTTTATAGTGCTTTGTTTATTACCTGTGTGCCCTTATTTCATAAGGGAACTGAGAAAGAGAGAGAGAGAGAAAGAGAGAGAGAGAGAGAGAGAGAGCAAGAATGATGAAGATGACTATTAGTAGCAATCCAAAGACACCTTTTCTTAAGCCTCATTCATAGAAGCAAATGTGGCCAAACAACCTAGCAATTGTTCTCTCAAATGTCACCTTTCTGTATGGGCCACTGTGCCGATAAAACTCGGCCCTCTCGGGTTTTTTTTTTT
>VBSM01003215.1:4300786-4344313 GCA_008086735.1 Cheirogaleus medius | reverse complement strand
CGGGAGAACACAGGGCCACATTCAGACCCGGGATGGCGCTGGGGGGTGGGGGGGTGGGGGTGGAGAAAAGTGAACCGAATGTACCTATGATTGTTGCGCCACCAACTTAATACCTGGACAGGAAGACAAAGGCTCTTTAGAAAAAGCCCAGGCTTCAGGGTAACCCATCCCCCCACCCTCCAGGAGTTCAAAAGATAACAGGAGCTGAAAATAAGGCACTAACATAATTAAAGTTTTCCAAGTCATTTCAGGGGATATTACACATGATGACAGAGAACTCACTGCTAACTCTTTTTGATGAACAATCTCTGCTAATACGCGAAGGGGTTCTTTCTCTCTTTGTGCGTGTGTGTGCTCGTGTGCACAGGCACTTGTAGACTCACACATGTGCGTCCATTTCTGTACAAAATGATCAAGCCCTACATCTGTTCACGTAGGCAGAGGTGTAACCATTGCTCGGAAAGTCCCCGACTTGGGGAGAACCTAGAAAATGGGGATGCCCTCTCCCCATGAGCTCTATTTTATTCTTAACAAAGGGTAAGTGGGCATTTTAAAATTTCTATTCATGTATTTATTTTTGCTTTGGATCTAGAATTTGCACTTGCCCATGTAAGAGGGTGGAGGTTTCAGAAATAAGTTCTCATGGTAAAGGAAGAGGAATTACTAGAGTCTATACACATCGTAAGGCGTTTAGAAGGCCTCCCTTCCAAATGGGGCAGGTGCCGTGCCTATTAATATAGTCGGACTTCAAAAGCTAACTTCAAGACAAACACCTCATAGTCCTTAGCACCATGGTCCTTAGCTAAAGGTTTTCATGAAGAGGGATAATTTTCAGCCAGAAAACTAGAAAGCCGTGACACAAAGAACCAGTCCTACAAGGCAACTGGGAAACCAGCGGAATAAATGGTGCACACCTTAACACCAAACAGGATTTTTGCTATCTCAGAAATAAAAAACACACTTACACAACTGCACTAAGTTACTGCTTATTTATTTGTTTTTCAAGAAGACTGTATGCTCCATGAGACAGGGACTATGTCACTGAATCCCCAGCATCTAGCACATATAGGTACTCAATAACTCTCTTTGAATGTTGAAAAATTCCAGATTCACAAGGAAGAGAAAAACAAACATACAGTGGTGTGCTGGAGCCGGCCCATACCCACTCACAGGAGCCTATTGTTAAATTTACAAGAGTTTTTCCAGCCAATTATTTAATACAGCCACTATTAAAAGTTAAATGCTATAAACTTACAATTAAATAAATTATATTAAAAACAAAGATAATAAGCTCATCACTTCTTTATTATTTTATGACGTTTTACTATTATCTATGTTCTCGAGTTTGTTTACATCTACTGTGTTTCTATAGTGGAAATACCATAGAATGGTGACCACCATGTGTCCCTTCCACACTCTGTAGTCAATGATGCTATATTTTTAGCTTAAAATATGCCATGGTAGGAACATTAACGCCATGAAAATCTAAAAATGATACAAATCATGGTTGATATGTGGTTTTATCATTGTCTACACTTGAGAGAGTGATGAAGAAAATATTAATAATGAAGATTAAACATAAAAGTAAATCACACCTAGGGTTTTTACATTGTGAGTAGCAAAATAAAAAAATTAAAAGTTAAGGAAATCGTCTTCCAGTAGTCAAAAACTATTCACTGACTGAGAGAAGAAACCACTTCCATCATGGACTAACGAGTGAGGGTCCAACATACATCTTCAGTCTTTCGTCTCATTTCTTAACAAAAATGAAAATAGGAAACAGCATTCATGTTGGAGCTATACTCTTTCAACAACTGCAAAAGAAAAATCAGTCAAATGCTTTTGTGAGAATCAATTAGCTATGTGGAATTTACAGAAAAGGGTATTGCATATTTTATAATTCTTTGAAAATTATGTGCTACACATTCTTTACATCAATAAAGTTTATACTAAACTTATGTACATAGAAAAATGAATATATTTTTTCAGAGAGCTGGTTGTTAACCATTTACCAGCACACCACTGTCCAATAGCATATCTATTATGTAAGGGAAGTGGGTCATTTTAGTGATGTATAGGATGATAATTACATAAAGGTATATGTGTATAAGCACATGTCAGTTCATTATTTAATTTTGGCTTAATAGAGGTACACCACAAAACACAGAAAGAAGACGACTGGTAGAAAAACAACTCGATACAAGCTCTTTCCACCTGCCCTCCTGGTTCATCACGGCCACCAAGAAAAGAATCAACAAAGAACAGGCAAAGAAGCAAAAGCACACCCTTAAATGTTTCATACATCTGGAGAGTGTTGTATGGTCTCCAAAAGGACTTTTGCACAAACTATATCATGTGCATGTCACCGTGGCCCTGTGAGAAAGGCAAGCTAGAGAGTATTCCCATTTTATGGATGGGCACAGTAAGGCTCAAAAGGTTTATGTAGTTTGACCAAGGTCACACGATTGAGGTCGGCTAAGATACAAATGGAACACAGGTCTTCTTATTCTCAGCCCAGTGCTTCTCAAGGGAGGTTTGAAATACTCCCTTTGGAGCAGCTCTTCTGGAAAGTTCTATCACATTTAGACCTCAGTTTAAGCAAGGGGGAAGTTCTGTAGGAAAAGAAGGGAATCCAAACGCCGTGTTGTCAACCCCAACCAAGCTTATCAGCTGCATCTCCTTGGGCAAAGGAGGTTTGACATCAGAGTCCAGGTTTGGATCTGTCAGCTCACTTACAGCCACTGCACCCTGGTCAGCACCTGGCCAGAGTAACCACGTCAACAGACTAATAACTGTGGCAGAGTCCGGGTACCACAGCTCCATTGATTAGAGCACTCGTTTTCATACTTTTTAAAAGGATATCATAACTCTTTCTATTTTTTCAAGCAAAATCCTATATGAAACAGGGAAATATCATTCAGAGCAAAAGGAAACTTTCTGGGGTTGAATGGGAATACTGGGAGGAGGGTGGCTGGTTACTGCTGCTGTCTGCTCAAGGGACCTTAAGGCACCATTGAAGAATCCTGGTCTCTTGGAGTCCTTTAATAAAAAAAAACTCATGTTACCATCAATTTATTGAGGGCAGTATATATATGTGTGTGTGTGTCTGTGCACATTTGTGTATATTGTGTTTATGCATCTGTATCTGTATGTGTTGGAGGGCAGAGGGTTCTATGTTTTATACTGTGGGTCTCCTCCTGAAGCCTGGATAGATGTCTTGAAATCTCCTGCCACTGGTCACGAGATGGCAAACTAAAAGAGTAGGGGCCCCTTAGGAGAACTGGGTGGAAAAAAATAAAGCCCCAAACATACATCATACCACAGAAAAGCAAGCAGGTGAATCTGTAATCATAATAATAGTTAACAGTGCTTATTAATAGCCAGGCACCACTCTGAGCCTTCAAACATATTATTGCTTTAAATGTTTACAACGTCCCTTTGAGACAGGTACTCTCTTCTCATGACTTTGTTGACTAAGAAACTGACGCTTATGGAGGTTAGGTAACATTCCCAAGCTTTGACTGCTTGCAAGCGGTGAAGCTCGGCACAGGGACACGGAGGGTCAGGGTTGGGGGTTTGTCCTGTGGTTTCTCAGGGTAGGGAAGGGGGCAGCCAATCCTGCCCCTGGGGGAGCCTCTCACCCAACCCCAATCCAGGTCTTGAGCACATCCTGGAATGAAGGCTGCAATTTCTTTTGGGTCACCAGTCCACCATGGGTGGGGACCATGACTTGATGGGTCCTGGCTAGGACATGGCATTTCCATCTTGCACAGGGCCCTACAAATTACTATAATATGTAGCTGGCCCTGGCTAAGATGCAAACCTGGACACCACAAGTCCAGAGACAGAGCTATTGATCACTGTGCAAGACACCTCCCTCTCTAATCCATAAAAGTCAACGCCTTTCTGTTATCTCGGCAGCTGTTCACCAGGCTTCCTGCTGTAGGCTTCTTGGGCTTTTCCTTTGCCTGAGCCCAGTAACAAGAAGAGAAAATGTGTGTGACCACTCAGCAAAAGGCCTCGGGTTTGTCATATGCTCATCCCACAGAATGAGGGCTTTTCCATTCCCTCCAGGTTATAATTATGCCTACTTTGTATTTTCTTCAGGTTCTATTGACCATTATTCTAGGAACACTAATTAGGGTAAAATTTCCCCCAAAGGACCAAGGGTCAGGTTCCCCGGCCTTATGCAATAGCCTATAACGTTGGAACTCACTCCAGTGAAAGAAAAAGCCCAGGCAAGGAGCCAGGAACAGTTCCTTGAGGAACCCCTTTTCCTCGGAGTCCCCGCTTCCTAGAATCATGAGAGATGTTCCAACATTTTCTTGGGATGACAAAAGTAACTTCCCGAAGGATAGGAGCTCTGCCTAGCTCACTTGCTGCTGGCATGGGACAGTGCCTTGCAGATAATAGATGCTTAATAAATATTTAAGACATTGGTACTTCTGAACTGATCTAATCCAGACACAGATACTGTGCTTATTAACCCTGTCGCTGGCATCTGCATCACCTTTAGCTCTAGATTTTTAGCATTCAGAGGAGGAAAATCTACATCCTCTGTCTGGTCCCTTATTTTCTTCCCATTTTATCAGTCTCTGCAAGAACCAATAGCAAACAGGCCAGGGCTCCTTAACAAAGCCAAACAGGTGTGAGAGATTAGCTCCCTGGATGGAGCCTCTGTCCAACAAAACAATGTCAAACTCCCCCCTAATAAAGTCCAGAGCTGTAAGCAATTCCCCCTAGTTATTAAGCAGGAAAGAAAACACAGCCCGGCTCCTTCCCAATTAGCTCGGAGGACCCTCCGATGAGCCGAATTTAAACCAGAGACCTGCCATGATTTGGCTTCCATCACAGACGGGGCCTGCCTTCTCCCCAGAATGAAAACTCACTGGCCCAAGTTCCCAGCCATCTTGGCACAAGGGTGCAGACAGCCCCCAAGCCCCCACCCCAATATCCATGGGCTGTCTCTGCCTCTGATTCAAACCATCTTTGCAACTCCCTGCCAAAGCCCTTACTTTGATTTTCCATATGGAGGCTTGGCCTCAGTTGCCAGGTTAGTGTATATAGGGATGGGCCTTTCGACAGTTTTGCTGTCAGCGAGACAGGGGATGGGAATCCTCCCCTTGAACATGAATCACTTTCTTGTCATCCAAAAAAGAGGGAAAGATCAACACCCTGAAGCAATAACAACAAAATAGGAACCCGCAAGCAGTGGGAATGTCTCCGCTTTCCTTCCTTCTCTCCCTCCATCCCCCACTTCAAACTAACAGGCCGTGCAGCGGGAAATAGAAAGACCCCAAGGTGCTTCAAAGGATGCTCCATGGCTCTGTGACTTCCTGTAGGAGAAGCTCAGAAGGCCAAGGTCGTCTGCTCCCTCACCCTCATGCCATCTCAGACAATGGCTGGAGGCCATCTCTTCCAATCTCGAACATAAAAGTCACTTGTCCAAAGCACGCAGCTAGCCACTGGTAGAGCTAGCAGTTGAACCCAGAGTTCAGTTCCAGAACTGTAGTCGAATTCTGTTTGCCAAATATTCCGTATCATGGGATTACTTCTCTGTGGCTCTGGTATTTGGTGGGGCCATCTGACTAGTACTGGCCCATGAGTCGTGGACAAAGGTAACGCGTATCACTCCCAGGCTGAGTAAATGTGCACTTCCCCAGAATGCACTGTGCCCTTTGCTGTGCTCACTGGTAGTGTTCCAGAGAGTTCTACCTGCCTGGGTCCCAGAATGACAATGAGAATGACAGTGACAAGGGAGCAACACCCTTAGCTTCTAGCGACATATATAGTGTAAGTAGGAAGTACACTTTTATTGTTTTAATTCATCAGATGCAGGGTTGTTACTATAAAAGTGAGGAAGAGGGTTAGTTTTGGAGGGTGAGAGAGGGGACAGACATGCACAGGGCTTTCTCGGGTAACTGCCTGTGCTCTATTTCCTGGCCTGAGCGCTGGTTATAGGGGTGCTAGCTTTATAACAATAGGACAAATATTTGTTTGGGGTGGGTTTCTGCATCTGTATTTTATTTTATGCTAAAAGGTTAAAAAACATTTGTGGCCTGTTTGTTACTGCACCATAACCCAGCCAGCCCTGACTGGTACACTCCCATAGCCCATTAGGAAGTGCTTTCTTATGTCTCCGTTACCCACCTTCTGCTTAGATGTTAAATCTATTTCCTCTTACCAAACAAATTTCCTCTTCCTAAACAAATGTCTATCGTCTGAGAGATGAGAACGAAAACCTTTGGTTTTTTCCCATAAGTCTAAATCTCCTAATGGAAAGGACAAAGTAGAAACTTGAAACATAAAATGCATTAGCTGGGGCGGAAAGTCTTCAAAGGTTCCTCATCTGGAAATTTCCTTAGAGATTATGGCTGCATTCAAGAAGGCAAGACATGATTGACTTTGAAATAGAGAATTCAAATACTGGACCTCAGCAGAACCCTCTCTCTGACTCTAATTCCCTCTCTTCCTGATCCCACAATCCAACCTTTTATAGTCACTTTCATCTGGAGTGCATGGTGTTCTCACTAATTGTGCACACAGAGGGAGGCAAACAGAATAGCTTCATGGGATATTTAATAAGGGGGATGCACACAAGGGAGAAGGAGGTCTTGATAACCCTCAACTTGTCCTTATTTGCAAATGCCTGAGAGATATTCAAAGGAAGCTTCTAACTCATCTACAGAAAATCTAGGGTACAAAGGGCAGAAGGAAACTATAATGCCTTTACCTTGCCATGCATGACCCTAGCTCAAGCAATGAAGGATGGTTCTTGCAACATCAAGGAGCTTGGGAAGATAGGGAGTTACTAGATATTGTGCCAAAACAACTTCCCACACCCCAACTCCATGTTAGCCAAGGAGAGGCAGGATTCTTTCCTCTGGAAGCCATCAGCCATTGTGATATTCTGTAATTCATTTCCCTTCTATGCATCTCCTATCTTAAATAAAACCATCGTTGCATACGGAAATGACAAGGGCTGACAGTTTTTGCTTAAATTTCATTGTTTTGTGTTTGGTTTTGTTTATTTAGTTATTGATCTACTAATCTGCAAAAGCTCTCTGCAGCTTCAACTGTATCTTAGAGCTCTTGCCCTCTTGAAACCAATTCCCAAACCAAATCCCAGATTCTTATCACCCACCTGCTGGAAAACTGCTGAGTATTCACTCCAAATTCAGCCCCTCGAGGGTCCTCCGTCAGCACTTGGAGGCTGTTGACCAACAACTGTTTCACAAGCTCTGTTTGCTGATCTAACCTCATTAAACCAACGCAAGACGTCTATGTGATTGATTTATGCTGCATAATAAAACCCGGCTATTACTCATGGGGCAACCTGGAACATTATCTGGTCCCTTCTGTAAGAGGTAGCAAACCAGCAACATAATAAACCGCCCTGCTATTTGGGGGAGAGATAAATTGCTAATCTGTGGTTGTCATGATACCATAAAGGAATTTTCATTACAGTCTGGGGCAACACTAAACTTCAAAGTCCTGTAATTATAATCCATTGATTTTTTATTGTCACTTGCTAAAAGCAAAAGCATAAAACGTTATCATTTTAACACCAAGTTCCAGGTGAGTGTGAGCCCCTCCTGCTGTAAATTACAGGTGCAGTCAACAGATGAAGCCAGTTATTCCCTTCTCCCTCACACCCGGAAACACGCCCGAGAGAAGCCCATGCCAGGGATGAATCATTTACAAAGGAATCAAAATGGACCATCTTTTCCAGGTACAGGAATCCGCACTTTCTCTCTTAGGTGATTTCCCTCTTTCTACCATACATCTTAGTTATTTGTGAGAGATTATATAACATACCCAGTAAAGGCTGCAAATTCGGGGGCAAAATGTTTGAATTTGAATCCTGGATCTCCTTATTCTTAGTGTCTAACCATGAGCAACTGTGACTCAGTTTTCTCCTCTGTAAAATGGGTAAGAGGACCTATCTCCCTTGCAGTGTTATTATGAAGACTAAATGAGTTCATTCGGGTATAAAAAATTTGTATAAAAAAATGCCTCTAATACCCTATATTCTCATTGCTGGAAGGAGGTAGACAACAGAATGGGGGCAAAAATACGGCCTTCCAGATGTGTCAGCGTTCTGATAAGTCATGTTTAAACTTTACCCAAAGTGAAATAAAGTGTCAACAGAAACTCCTGTCCAAACTCTCTGATCAGGTCAGGCAAACAACCAATCGAAAAAAATCAATCAAATGTGAAAGGTAGCCCAGAGAGGTGGGAATGCTTAACTCCACGATTCCCATAGAAGCCGGGTCTACTTAGCAACATATTTCTTGCCAGCTGCTGCTTCTCCTTGAGGCCCTAAAATAGCCAGAAGTAAACCAGTGGGTGTTGTTTTATGGGCTGCCTTGGCCATGAGCAGGCTGAGAACTTGGTGGCAGCGGCCAATGCCATGAAGAAGGAAGGATCCTGGGAAGGGCGGGCGCAAAACAGATGGTCAAATCAGCCTCAGGGGCAGTGCTCTGAGAAGACAGATGGCCAAAACTCCAAAGAAGAATGGAAAATTTAGCCTTGATCTGGAATACCATAAATGCTCAAAGGATTAGTTCTTCAGGGCGGAAGAGAAGAGCAAAAATACCCAGGTAGACATGACAGACTGGTAGCAATGTGCTTCCACGTGGTCCATCCAGTTGGAAACAGACTGCATTTCCCCAGAGGTGATGGGTCAGCAAGAATCAGACTGGGGCTCAAAGCCCCAGCCAAATAGACTAGAGTTTAGGACAGGGTTTCAACTCCAAGGAGGAAGTTAAGTATATAAGTCAGAAATGGGAGTGAGAGCCCAATCTTATGAACTGAATAAATATGGTGGAATTAAATGGGTTTAATGGACAGATAGGTGTTTGGGTCTCAACTTCTACAACAAATCTAATTCTACTCCCTAGAGCAGATGGAACTTCTAATGCACCATCATTCTATCTAGATTGGTTCAGGAACCAGTTGGGCTGATCCTTCAGTGGTTTCAGCTGAATAAGGCTGGAAGCCATCAAGGACTTAACGTGGCAACCTGCTCATAGACCCTCCCACTCAAGCGTGGCTGACCACAGAGCACACTCTCATTCCCACCTCTCATATTTTAACATGAGCCGGGACTGGGACACAGGACCGTGCAGCGTAGCAAACCAATCAAGAACTACAGTCCAATAACTTGCACTTGATGTGGCAGTATTGCTACAAACAAACAAACAAACAAAATGTGTATATACTTTACCCAAATAGCTACAATTCTAGGATCTTATATTTAAGGGCAAAAATGCATTAAAGTTAGAGAAGGAGAATATTAGGTGGAGGGAGATGGAAGAAAGTGGGAAAGGAAGATATTTTGAACATTCATCACTATTGTATTAGGACCTTCGCATGGACCGTCCCATTTCATTCTCACAAAATCTGTGAGATCAGGACAATGATGCTCATTATAGCGTTGTTTATAATGGTGGACAATTGAAAACAGCCTTCTCGTATAACTGCTGAGAGTGAGTAAACGTTACGCTATGCCCTCGTAATGCTTGACCACAGCCCCTTAAAAACTGTTTATCAAGAATTCTCTACTGATGTGAGGCAATGTTCATGGTATCATGTTGGTAGAAGTATAGAAAATCATATATGCAATAGAATTACCAAAATATTTATTGCACTTGTTTATATATTTACATTTGTGATATAGCTGTATATTAATGTATTCATATGTATGTCAAAAAGTTAGGGTTATAAATGGGTGATGGGATCGTGAGTGATATTTATTTTCTTCCTTACAGTTTTCTGTGTTTTCCAAAATTTTTACAATGAGCATAATTACTTTTGTAATCAGACAATAAAAATGTTTAATGGAAACAGCTTATTTACCATATGCTTTCAATACCAATATCTGAACACACAGTACTCTGGTAAAAAAAACACCATCATCTAAGAAATTGACGTGGCTATTATTTGTCAAACAATGACAAATTACAGACAATTGGAAAACACCTAAAATACGTCAATAAGTGCTCTGCTATTATCAGCCTTGGAGCCTTGGAATATACTTTATACATTCTCATAACAAACAACATTACAAGGAGTATGACCCGAACGTCAACAAATATATATTCAATGTATTTCTAGTTTGAAAATAACATGGCCTGCTAATGTTTTTTATTGCTACTGAGACTACTCTGGGACTAGCTTAGAAAATGCTTAAAATTGTACATGCGATATTCTCATATTTAAAAAAATCCGAATATTAAGATGTAGGTTGCATCATATTTTATTCATCAATGGCAATCCTAAAAAGATAATCCTAAGATAAAGAGTGGCATAAATGTTTTAATAAGAACATATGGTGGGGAAATTGATAGAGCCAAGCCTTTGAAGGGTGGTGTTCTCTCTCTAAAACAGAGTCATAAAAGGGAAATAAAGACAGACTGGGCAGGACTGAGAGGCCCAGTCCTGCCTTTTTCTTAGGGAACTGGGGCCTCTTTCCTTCTGCTAAACTCTGCGGCTCACTTGTTCCCCTATCTGTGGCCTGAGACTCTAAGTCAGAGAGGGCCGGAGAAATGCTAATGAGGCAAACATGAAGGCAAATTATATTAATGCCAGGAGACTTAACTAATTTGCAGGGAAGCAGCTATAAATCATGGATTTCCCAAGACAATCCAGATGGGAGACTTGTCATTATACTTAAGAGTTTAGACTTAGGCAAATAGGGTCATGTTATCTAGAGGGCTCTATCTTGTTAAATATTTAGGTGTGTTTCCGAGGAATATTATACAGTCTCTCTTGGAATGTCATCACTACTAAGGTAGCTGTGAAGAGTCAATGATTGCCTCTACAGAACAATCTGCAGAGGGATGAAGGAAGCCCGCAGGTGAAAGTGCTTTCTTCCTTTAAGGGGAATGATATCTAGGGTTTCGCCATGGGAAAAGCGAGCTAAGCATTATCTTTTCTTCAAGAACCCCATTTTTAAAAGGATAATAAAAGTGCTGACGATAATACAAGTTGCTGAAATTGGGCAGTGCAATCACCAATTCATATGTGTTCTTCCGTAGATTCGGAGACCTGAAGATGCCAGAACACCGATCAGAGAAAAGCTTGACGTCTCCAGAAGAAAAGAAGGAGCCAAAAGGTGTGCAAATGATAGAGGGAAAAGTAGGCCATGGATGGCAATGCTGAAGATTGCGTGATTCACAGTCTCATCTGGGACAGTCCTTGGATGGCAGAGGATGGATGAAATGGTCACTAAGGTCTGCTTCAGTTCCAGGGTTTCTTAATCCAATTATCAAACCCTTGGGGAGTCTCTTGGCAACCTCCTTCCAGTTCCCCACATTTGTGAATGGACAGAGGACCCACAAGTGAAGGGAGATGTATTTTTGAAGCCAGTTGTGATAAAGGAGGTGGTTCCTTTTACCCTGTAGCCAGCCAGGTTTGTTGGCCTTAAGCTACAAACCAACCATAAATATTGAATGTGAGACTTCCCATCAAATAGCAGGAAAGCTTTGGCACAATCATCACCACCATCCTCACACTCTGGTACCAGGGGGCACTCAATCAGGGCTTCTCAACCACAGCACTATTGACACTTGGAACCAGTGACTCCTTGGTTGTGGGGTGGGAGGTGAGGGGCTCTCCTGTGTGTGGCAGGAAGTTCAGTAGCATCTCCAGCCTCTATTCACTATGCTTCCCCCAGATGAGAACCCCTGCACTAAACAGACAGAAATCTTCATTCTCGGGGGATGCAGGGTGCGTTAAGTGCAGCCCCATCCCAGCCAATCCTATATGCCAAAGTTCTCCACTGGACTTCCAGCATGACTGTAAACCCAGCGGTGACAGAAATGGATGTCCCTTCCAGCTCTGTGCAGAAACTTAAACAACAATAGCAAAAAAGGTAATTCCCATGACTGGGAGATCCTTCTGAAGAAGACCATTAGGCCATGTGTCCAAGGGTCATTGGGTTCTCTGTACCTGTGACCCTAACTAAGGGGTCGGGGTAGCATCTATATCTTTGTCTAAGTGCCTGATCAACTGCTCCATGGAGGATAGAACTTTCCTTCTGTCTTAGCTGACAAATGGCAGAAGCACTGAAAACATCTCTGATTCTCCAGGGTGTATTGCCGCTCTGATCCCTGGCTGGGTTTGAGACAATGTAAAAGGTGGTAAAAAGAGTCTCTAACCCATCCTAGCGCCACCTTGCAGTGGCTCATCTGGAGTCAGAACCTGACTATGTCTATTCTGCAGACTCGATGAGGTGCCTTGGAGTCAGAGACCACAAATGTCAACACTGGAAGGAACATGAAAGACCCCCCAACTGTCCCCCCGTTTTACAGCGAGTCGAGTGTGGTCACCAGGCTACTTCATGGAAGGGCAAGGACAGAACCCAGGTCAGAGGAGAATGGGTTTTCGCAGCTAAAAAATGGACTGATCAAGTTCACAGCACTAAGGAAACAAATGGTGTCAAAGCAAACAGAAGCCTCACACCTGTGATGGTCAACCCTGCTTGGGCGGCTCTAGTTCTCTGAGATAAAACGGTAACACCCTCAAAATTATATTTTTTTATATTTTTAACTTAAAACACTAAACATATTCTATGGATCATTTTTTTGAAACTCCAAATGTTTAGAATGGCAAACTTTTGCTCCCTCTGAAAGTACTGGACAGACAGGTGGCACAGGGGGAGCAGAGGTGGATTATGCTTTAAGCCACTCAGTTGTCCCCACATCCCCTGGTGCTTCCCCTCCCCACACCATCCCCTGCTGTCATTTATCAAGTCTGGCCCGATCCTGTGGAATTCCACTCATTCTTCATCAGGGCTTTGACCTCCTGCAACCAAACAAGCAAGGTACATGCTGGGAGAGCGAACACCAGGGCAGGGGCTGCAGAGGAGGAAACAATCGATGCTCCAGGACTTTCCCACACTGAGGGGGATCAATTCTGTCCGTGTTTGGACACCGTGTGTCAAGGTTGGTCAGGTGGACGGGACGCCAGAGGTTCCATGGGGGAAGGGGCTGACGGGAGGCCACTGGGGCTTCCATCACGGGAGGGGCTGATTCTCTGCCCAGCTCATGCAGAGGGACCTGCCTACCTCACTCTGCCCACCACAACCCTGACGGTCCCTCCCTTCCTCTGAAGTATGAAAAAGACCCCAAGAAAATCTCCCAACATGCCCTCTCTAGGCCTTGGAAAGCCACAGGGAACTAAGGTCTGGTTCTAAGAACAGGCAGGTGCTAAGGGCGTTAGGCCGTGCCTTCATGCGTGTACCAAGACTGGCCATGCGGCTGCCTTCTCTCAATTATCTGACAGCTGTGTATCTGGAAGGAGTCTTGTCCAGATCTTCTGCTTGTTCTCCTCCTTTGGCTGTTCTCTGGGGTAGTGATGATTATTGCTCTCATCAGAGTGAGCAGAAGGTGAAACCCAAACCGGTCAGGCTGCCACCGGGTAGCAAGTTTGAACAGGGAAAGAGGTTGAAGCTGCTCCCTCAGTGAAGACCCTGAGCTCCTTCATGCTCTCCCTCCACGTTCTCCAGGGCACCAGGCTGTTCTGCACCCCTGTGCCTCGTTCATGCTGCTCCCTCTTTCCACGGCACCCACTCCCTGCTCGCCATCTACTGAACTTCCCTCTGTAGAGCAGGACTCCGTGTGGCTCGTGTCTCCTCTGTGAAGCTGTCCCTGATATGCCCCAGTAAGTCACCTCTCCCTCACCTCTATTCCCACTCTGCCAGAAACAAAGTGACCACAATGCTCTGTTGACATCCAAGCTCCCCTGAAGGCAGAGTCATCTTTGCTTGGCTCATCTTCACACCCCTGGTTCCAGCACAGTGTGGAGCATATACTGGATGCTCCATAAGTATTTGATAAGCACATGAATCTGTAGATTTTTATAGTCAACATTCTCTCTACTCCTTATAATTCCAGAAACAGGGGGCTTGAGTGGGTGCAAATGCTTCTCTTGACCAGTAGGTTGATTGGTCTACATGAAAATGATGTTGGTGTTGTCCTTTGGGTATTCTGTAAGTTTCCTCTCTGCCTAACCCCTGGCCACAGCCTCAGCCCAACTGCTCTGGAGCTTCTAGTAGGTGCATGGCTGGACAAGGGACGCTGGCATCAGCACTCACAGCTCTAGGTACCGCAGTCTCCTCCTTGCCACACCAACCCCACTCTCTCTGCCCCAAGCAAGAGACTGCGCAAGTAAGAGAGAAGGCCTGGGAAATCTCAGGTCCCAGTGAGTTGCGTGCCAGCCCTAGGCCATACCTGTATGACCTGTAGACTTCATACTGAATCAGCCTCTTCCTGACATCAAACGTCCCCATGAGTGGCTGGCCAAGCTCTGGTAATCCAAAAGCGCCCTGCATACCTGTGTGGGATTATCTTCCAGCTATCAATCCTCCTGTCCTCTGCTCTGGGATGCTAAAAAGGACTCTGCGGATCATGTTCTTCCTTTGCAAGCTGCTTCCTGATAGATTCTGGCAACGAGAGGTGCAAGAGAGTGACTGAAAGCAGGAGAAGGAAGAATCCATTCCTGTCTTCCTTTTTTACTTGCTTTTTACAATGCAACACTGCATGCCCACAGCAGCAGTTGGGTGCAGCCTCTATCTCCTAGAGCCAGCCTCAAGTACTTTCTCAGAGGTACAAGCTCTAGAAAGGCAGTATCACCTCCTCCTCAGAGATCTGAATTCCAGCTCTATGCATCCCCTCCTCCAGGTTCCCGAAATGCCATCCGCATCTGTTCTCTGTGATAGCAGCAGTACAGAATCTTCCCCTCACAGGCTTGGGTTCCAGCTCCTCAGGTCCCTTCCTCTGACCTTGTAGGTTCCATAGCCCTAATCTCTTCCCTTGTTGCTCAGCCCTAAAGGGGTAGCTTCTTCTTGCAGGTACTGTCTCTATCTTACCTCATTGCTCCCATTCTGTCTTTTCGGCCCTCCAACACTTATATAACCAACTCCCTATATTAAATTTCCTCTGTTGAAATACCTTGTGTGCTTTCTGTTTTCCTGCCTGCACCTTAACTAATACACATCACAAAATTCCTTCTGGCTGTTACGTAGGGGAGACATGTAAGAATCAACTCAGCTTATTCTCAGTTAGAAATGGCAGCAGAGTCTAACACAGCTCAGCATTCCATGATGGGTTTGATACTAGTTTTCCGAATAACCTTGGACAAGTCTATAACCTTCTTGAGTTTCTAGTCTTGAAACCACAAATGGGAGCAGATGCTCTATCCTAAAAATGCAACAAAAAGACAGTCTGTGTGAAAGAGCTTTAAGGTCTGTGTTAGAAAGGCACCATCATCAGTACAAAACCACTTGGAATATCAACAGGCTGGAAAGACACTTTCTAGTTTTGATCTCAGTAGGCTCTGCAAGACAGTTCCTTCCACCTACACCAAACCACACAGGAAATATCCCAGATGTGCCACTTTGGGAAAGACTCACACCTTGCCAGGAAGAGTTTTAAATCTCCCATTTCCTTTATTGATAAGATCACGATCTCCCATTTTCAAAATAAGGTTAATTCTGGATGTTGAAATGCCAGGTTGGCCATCCTCTCTGCTGAGAGAAGTGTGTGTTATGGGGTGGAGGGGTGTCAGTTTTGAGAAAAGGATGAGAAGCAGAGGGGAAGGAAACCGTGGGGTAAGGGTAGAAAGAATAGACTTTTTTCATGTTTGGAGCTGTGCCACGGTATTATATTCCCATTAAGAATGGCTAGCTCTGGAAGAAACTTGATGGATTAGTGGAAAGTGGGGTGAGGGAAAGAGGTGGCACCATCAGTTGCTGAAATTGGCCCCAAACAGGTTTCCTTGTTGTTCTGCCAATTGGTTTTGCAACGTATTGGAGGAAATTTGGCGAGATATTCAACCAGGGCATGGACAGTGTATTGGGACCAAAATAAACAACTATGAAGAACTTGGCAGTTTCTCATTGGCTATTTCAGAAGTGAGTTATGAGACACCAAGTTGTGAGTTCCTTCTTATAAGTTTATATAATGAAAATTAAAAGAACGCCGCATATGACAAGTTTTGTTCTTAAAATTTGGGAGATGAATACCAAATAGGAAATCCATTTATGAAACACACAAAGAACTGGAGAAACAAACAAACAAACACAATAAGGTCAGGTATTTAAGATGACATGGCATATAATCAACATATCAAACTCAAGGATTTAGCCCAGAAACTCTACAAACTATGCAGAACTTCTAATGACTGGTGATATTTTTTTTTTCTGGAAAGAGATATCCCTGAGACCCAGCCATGGCTATGTTTTCTTGAATGAGTGTCTATGAATTAACAAAGATTCTTAATGATTTGTGTACTATGAACCCTTTTGGAAATTTGGTGAAGTCTCTGAACTCCTTTTCTGAATTAGATGATTAAATGCATAACTTGAAACACATAGAATTATAAAAAATAAATTGTATTGAAATGTAGTTGCAAAGATACTTAGAAAATACAATTGTGATATGTATGCTTCTTTTTTTTTAACACATCCAATAACAAGATCTACTGAAAGTGGATCTACTAACTACCATAATTTTGAAGAAGTGATGAGTGTAGATCATATTTTCAGACATTTACAGCACTGCAGTGTGATATGAAATATCTGTGATTTTTACTGGCAACAAAGTCTCAGCTATGGCCAATAATACTGTGGCTTGTTGCATACATTTATAATTGAATGAGGTGCTAAATTTCATTTAGAGGTTTGAAAAAATAAAGATGTAACTTTTCCCTGTCCTAACTCAAAGACTCCCTGAATTCTATCCATAGGTCTTGTGGTAGTCTATGCACACACGGAGCTAAGGGTCCACGGCCAACTCTTAGATCTAAATATTCACATGATTTCTAAATAATCTCTTTTCTTATTTCCCAAAAGCTTTACTCTATCCATTCCAAACAAATGGTTTCTTGCTAACATAAATCAGGTAACACCACATCCTTGCTAAAGATTCTTGCTGGCTCTCTTTTGTCTACATTATGTTTTAAATCTTTTCACATTCATCTTTATATAAGTCAGAGCTACAACAGGAAGCAGATGGCACATTCAAAAAAGGATAATTTGAGAAGGGTTTATTTACAAAGGTGTGGCTGTAGGGAAATCATAAGAGACAATGCAGTAAAGTGGAGCTTACCATTTTTCAGATTCAAAAGACAAGTTGAGTTGGCCAGATTTAGGGAGCCAGTGACCTCTGGTGAAACAGCCAACCCCAAATGACTTCTCACGTAGGGAGCCAGTGGAGAAAATACCCTGCCCTTGCAGTCCTCCCAGGACTCTTCACTGGGTGAACCAAACCAGAAGCCAGAGGGCAGGGGGATGCATTAAATGTTCCTCCCAGGACAAGGTGGACCAGGCCAGAAAGTGACGTGGAGGGACAAATGAAAGAAATCCAATACAGCATTGAAGATATTTCACCCTCTGGCTCTCTTCCCTCCATCTGACCCATCCCTCATTTGCAGATATCTGACACCATGGACATTCCAAAGCTTCCCAAACATGCCACATTCTTCAGTTGGCTGTGCATTAACATGGTCTAGACTAATGTGCCATTACCCTCTTTCTATAGTCAAGTTCTTACTTAGTCTTCAGGATCAAGATCAAATATCACCTCCTCTTGGAAACCTTCTCCAACATTCCAGGGCAGTTTTAGTCAATGCTATTTCTGTGTTTCCCAGCACATTGCATCACTGCAACATTTCCCAAAGTACTTCCCAAAGAACATGCGTCCTGAAAGGTGTTATTAGGTGGAACATGAAATGTCAGTTTGCAGGGATAAGTGATCCCTGGAATATATTTTGGAAGGTGATACTTTTCTCCGTTGCAGCAATCACCAAATTCCTACAGACTCTCGATGGGAAACTCCCAGAAGGAGGGGACAGATTTGTCTACAGAATGATTCAGATAGCACTGGAATGGAGAAGCTTAAATGGGAAGAGTTTGTGTCCTTATTGGGTACAAGGCATATGAATTGCATAATGCTGCATACATACACAGAGAACAAGATTCTTCTTCTAAATCACAATCCTGTCCTCATAGAATAGATCTTGAGGAATACACATATTTGAAACAAAATATGTATGTATCAGTAGCATGCAACTTCAATGAGAGCAGGAAGGTTAGGACAACCAGTTTGTCAGGATCAAAAAAGTCTAAGAGATCAACTGGCACAGAGACAGGAAGCCAGAGAGATGAGGACAGAAGTTGGTGGGTTATAACAGCAATTCTATAGCTATATTTTAGTTGTCTAAATATTATTTTTGTAAACTTGACCATTTCACATTGTGCAAATTTCTTTTTTTTTTCTGATAAAAATCTGTTTAGAAAACAGCCCTACTTTGGAAAAACTTCAGGCTGTCTTATAGAACAAAACAGTCTCTTAAACTTAAAAATGCATTTTACTAAGTGAAAGAAACCAACTGGAAAGGGCTACATACTGTAGGATTCCCACTCTATGACATTCTGGAAAAGCAAAACTATGGAGACAATAAAAAGATCAGTGGCCGCCAGGGTCGAGGAGAGGGAGGGGTGAATAGGTAGAGCACAGGCATTTTTAGGGTAGTGAATCTACCCTGTGTGGTACTGTAACAGTGGGCACATGTCATTATACATTTGTATACAACACCAAGAGCGAATCCTGATGGAAACTATGGATCCTGGGCGATAATGATGCGTCAACGCAGGTCCACTGACCACAGGGAGCGTCCCACTCTGCGGGGCATGTTCACAGCGGGGCAGAGCGTATACGGGAAATCTCTGCACACTGCTCCAGTTTTCTGTGGACCTGAGACTGCTCTAAAATATAAAGTCTAAATTTTTTTTCTTTAAAAAGGAAAGGAAAGAGAACAATTAAAAAGAAAAGCAATCTCCTCTTCTCACACTCCCCACCTCCCACAAGGAAGGGTGAAGGGCACCGCCCTGGCTACTACGCACAAGGACCCAGCGGTGTCCCCGAGAGGCTGGCGGAATATGAGCAGCAGGAAGTTGGAGGGCTTTGACTTTGCTATTTCCTCCCCACTAGACTTGTATCCAAAAGTTTTAATTTGTTGTTCGAAGTCAATAGGGGGTTTGATCACGTAGCTCCTAACCCTATGGTGTTCTCACTCTGCAGAGATGCTCCACCTCCGAGCAGCAACGGTGCCTGAACCATCTCGATCTCTTGTTGACACCATTTTTCATATACACTTTGAGGGAACGTCCTTGAGGAATCACTTGGTGATCATCGGACTAGAGATGCTCACGGTAACTTTGGGGTGCTTTCTTTAACTCCTTTGGTGGATGTTATGGATGCCGTGCCTTCGTGGTTGGGCTGCTGGGAAAGTTTTAAATCAGGTAGCAGGGAGCGTGTCCTGGAGCAACTTGGAAGCATGAGGCTCAGACTCGTCACATGCAGTCAGGCTCTCCGTCCACAGCTGTTCTGGTGTTCGCAAGGCCCTGAGAGCGACCCATCTGACCCCGTTTCTAAACTGCAAAGGTAAATTCATCTCTTGCAAATGCGGTTCCCCACACTCAGCTCTTACCCCCCGAGCGGTCCAGATGGCTGGGTTGGTGGAAATGAAAACCCATTTTCTTGTGATCAACTTACAGTTTCAAGCCCAGCAGCCCCAGCAATGGATTGACCTTGTTCCCACTCAAGCTCGCAAAAAGGCAACAGGTCTTTCCAGGGTTGAGCATGGCGGCATTTCCATGATAGGAGATGAAACCGAGGTAATTTGCACTAATGAGAATCCTCTAGGGACACTGGGAACTCAGAGCATTCAGTTTCTGTGTGCAGGTCCTGACTTCTCTGCAGCTTGAATTTTCTTTCTGTAAAGCACACTTACTGAACTTGACTCCTAAGCATGTGACATGATGTGGCTAAAGGAGAAGTCCCAACAAAGCCAGTTGTTCTTCCTTTGCAATTATCCACTCGCATTGCTGCCATGTCTCTTGCCTTCTCCCCTACCCATTTCTGCACTGCCAACTTACCACATTTGCATGCAAAGAGCTATAGGAACTTTGGATCTGGGTATCTTGGATCCTTTACCAATTTTTTAGATGTGAAAGTGGAGGAACAACCAATGCTGCCTGGAAACTCCAATACATCAACCTTAAGAATGAATCGGTATCTGTGTGTGTGTGGACATGCACGCATGTACATATGTATGCACATGTTTTCCAAATTGCTTTATTCTTTGACAATGACTACAGAGTTACAAAAAGTACAATCAACTTTTTCTTCATTGCATTACCCTTTACTGAGGACAAAAAAAAAATACTTGAAGACTAAACCTTACTCATGTCATTTTTTCTCTTAATATTACGAAGTGTATACATGGAATGTTTTTGGCTGCAAATAACAAAACACTCAGTTAGAAAGGGTCTAAACAGTCAGGACACATCAGTAGGTCAGGAGAGAGATGGCTTCGGGGAGGCTTGAGTCAGCAGCCCAGTGACAGGTCTCTCAGCGTCTCCTGGCTTTCCCAGATGGCTGCAGTCTGTCTGCATGACTTCTGATGTGGCAACATTCAAAGCAAAAAGGAAAGTCTGATTTTGATGAATCTTTTTGTGCAGTATTCCCAAGAGTCACTGGCAGATCCCCATCATCTTCCATGGGCCAAGTTTAGGATGCCCATCACTAAGACACTCACCAGCAAAGGGAAGTCAAGAGTATCGTGATTGGCTCACATCAGTCAGCTTCCTTCACCTTTTCTCACTTCTGTTTTTACCACTGATACTTGGCAAAGAAACCAAACATTGCTGAGATTGAAATGAATATAACTAAACTCAGGTTATGATGTAGTAAAGTGGTATGTGTGTGTGAGTGTGTATGTATCTGAGTGTGTACATGCCTGTGTGTATGTATACATCTGTATATGTGTATGTCTGTGTGTGTATGTGTGTGTGTTTATGTGTGTGTGTGCATGTCTGTGTGTGTATGTGTATATCTGTGTGACAGTCTGTGTGCATGTCTCTGTGTTTGTGTGTGTGTGGTATTAGTCTTGAATACCCAAGCTGGTATGTTTGCAATATGACTTGTTGATATTATTCTTTGAGTAAAGCCATACAATACAAGTCCACTTAGCATACCAATCAGCAGTAGTCCTGAATTCAATCATAGCTTGGATATTTTCACAAGGACAAGGCCAAGTGTGCAGTCAGCCATGTTGAGCCCTACTCTGACACTGGAACAAAAACTAATTTTACAGGAAAGGGGAAAGCAAAGATATTTACAGAAAACAACTCCAGAGTCAAAGGAGGTTTCGAGCCAGTGGAGAACACACGTGTGCAGTGAAGGGATGTCTGCTTTTCTGCTCTTTGGTGCCCTTACAAACCCCCCTCGATGGGCATCCTCCACTCTCCAGCCCCCAGTGATTTCACACTGACTCCCAGTGAGCTAGGACTTCTTTTCAAAGAGGCAATTAGCATCCCAACCTTCCTCCCATCCCCATTAAAGCTTACCTATCCTGCGTCCTGTTCCATGATGAGCCTGCTTGAGGTGATGGAAGTTAATCCTAAAGATGAAATTACATGGCAGTGTGCTCGCGAGCAGGGATGGTTTGGGGATGAGATTGCAGTGGAGCAGTTGCTTACAGGTCATCCCTGAAAGGAATCACTCCTCTGGCAGATTGTAGGTGTAGCGGCCGGGAGGTAGGGAGCTCTGGTCTCCCAGATCAGACCAAGGTGATGGCCTCTGATTCCTCTCGGTTCTGGCCAGCTCTGACCATGAGAGCAGAGGTTTGGTCACATGGCAGCTGGGCCCATGTCTCTCTACTTTCAAAATACACAAGTGATGGATGCAGCCCTTAGAACTTCCAGTGCAAAAGGCTCAAGAGTCCAGCCCAGACTCTGCGATTCCCACAGGCCAAACAAGAACTAATTTTAAACAAACCTCCACCACCAAGCTTGGGGAACAGGCCCAGGAAAGCCAAGCAACGGAACAGGCCACGCTGTGCACTCCACCCAAATTGTTTACTTCTCCACTGAGCCTTTCAGGGACTAAACACTGGTCTGGGGTTTGGGATGGTGTCCATTCTCCCCTGAAATCCCCTTTTCAGGTGAGGATTAGGAAATCCTTCTCCACACTGGTCCCCACCTAGCCAGAGCTCCTGGCTCTGTCCTCTTTTTGGTTTTCATTAAGAATTCAAGTCTGGATTCCTATAATAGATGAGCTGGAAAAAGAGTCCTGCTAAAAATTGTCTACACTGCATCTGTGTTTCAGCCAGAAGGTTCTGTACCAGTCAGGGTTCCCCAGAGGAACAGAAGCAAGAGCAGATTTCATATGTATAAACCATAAATATGTATTTATAATAATTTATAATTTGGCATATGACATATAATACAAAATATAATGTAATATATGTTTTATTTTTAATAATATATTAATATAATTTACATCCTATAATATACAACATATATAAAATAATACACAAATTTATATAAAATATTAATTTAATATTAATTTATAATAAATACAAATATTTATTTATTAGTTTATTTTCAGGAACTGACTCACGCAACTGCGGGGCCCAGGAAGTCCCAAATCCAGGAAGCAGGCTGGAAACTCAGGTGTGAGTTGGTGCTCAGGCTTAAGACAGAATCTCCTCTCTGGGAAAGCTGTTTCTGGTCCCGAGGCCTTCAACTGATTGGACGAGGCCCACCCACACTATCAAGGGTAATCTTTCCTTAAAGCCAACAGGTTGTAAATGTTAACAGCCACAAGGTGCCTTCGCAAAAACACTTAGGTTGCTGTTTGGTCACATGACGGGACACTGCAGCCTGCCCACATTGACGCGTACACTGCACCATCAGAGCTTTCAACGGCTTTCTGGCATCCGAAGAACCTCTAGGAAATTCTCATATCGTAGAAGCTTCGGGGTAGTTCAAACTTCTTAGCTACGTAAAGCCACCGCCTTTGTGGACCCGGGCAATGTGGTGCAACTGCATCCCAGGTTAGGCGGTGCCACCTGAAACAGGGGTCTCAGTATCCCAATAAAGTCATCAGGAAACAACTCCCAGGTCGAGCGCTTATTATGTGTTAGGCAATTTGCTAAACACTTTGGCAGCAGTGTTGACTGAAATCACTTCACTGGAATCAGTGCTCACATTCTTCTTTTACAGATGAGGAAAATTCGAGGCTCCATAAAGGTGAAGTCACTTGTCTGAGGTCACACGGTGTTTCCAGTGGGGTGTTAAGGTTGGAACCCGACTGTTCTAGCCCCTGCTGTAGAAAAATGTCATCTCCAAGCCTAAAACTGTATCCAGATTGGGAATTTCTTCTTTCCTTCCTCCCTTCCACCACCCCCTTCCCTTTCTTCTTTTCCTCCTTTCTTTCCCCCTACCTCCCTACAACTGTGACAAATGTCAACTCTGGGCCCAGCCCCGAGCTGGGAAGCTAGCGTTGGGGGTGGAGGGTGGTGTTTGGGAGGGGCAGCAGAGTTGAGATGCTGAGAGTTTTCAGCTAACAACTAATCAGGGTAGAACAGGAAACGAAGTTTTGAGTTGCAAAAGGTGTTTTTGCCAAAACTGAAATTTTGCCTCTGGACAGAGTTGAAATGTTACCTCTGGCCACCGATGCCCTGAAAACATCTACCTTTACTCACAGTGGCTCTGACCCCAGTGACATTTCGACATAAATTTCCTCTGATTTCGGGGCTAAAAGAGACCAAAAGATGCTGTCCAAATCAGCCCCTGTCTACAAGCAAAAGTGCTTCTTGCATTCCGGGTCTTCACAGAGGAAGAGTCCAGCCTCCTCTAAGACCCTCGCCTGCCCAGTCACTAACAAACGGCACAGTCTTTGCAGCTTTTGTCCTGACCCAGGCGTAGGTAGAACTTACAAATCCACGGCACGCTCCCTGTCGGGGCCCCGCAGTGTTCAGAATCGGAAACATGCCGTGGCCGACCCACGGAAAGGCTAATGAGAACAGAGCCCGCCACCGCGAACCAGGCGTGGTTCTATTTCGCACACGTTGGGCAGCTTCTGCCACAGCTTTTTCCTCCAAGGGAATCAACACAAATGAGAACTGGCTGATGCTCTGGTTCACTAGAGGCTAAAGAACAAAACCGCGAAATGGAGGCTGCCCAATTCTAATTTAATTCAGAAGAAAAAAACAGGGAATCACTCAGCAGACCTCAAATCCCCAGTCAGAAGATTATGCCCACGGAGCAAATAGTTTTCTGGACCATGTACCCCACCAACTCCCCTCTGCCACGGCGAGTAGATGGAAATAGCTTCTGAAGCCTTGCTGAGTGACATGCTTGTGACTACATTGTCGTCAGCGTTGATCTTGCACTTTTAAAAATGTAAAGTCAAATGCACAATGGGAAAAAACATTATTTATAAAATAACTACACTGCTTCTATGTGAGGCTTGCATGTTCTCTCTCTCCTCACGTCACTCAAGACCCGGCTCAAATGCCACGTCCTCAGAGAGTCCCTCCCTGGCCACCCGACACCCACCGCGTTCTAGATCTGCTTCATTTTCTTCCTGGCATCGTACTGTGTATGTGTTTATTTACTTCGGATCTCTTTTTCCCTACTAGAATGTAAGCTCTCTGCAGACAGAGATAGTAAGTTAATTCACAGCATGTTCCTAGCATTTAGCATGATGCATCACGTGCAGAAGGGGTCCCGTACATATTTGTTGAGTGGATGAATCAAGGTACTGGTCCAAGAATCAGTCACTTAAAAGACCCTGATGGAAATGAGCAGTCTTGGGGTTTGATATTTGAAATCTCTCTTAGTGGAGAGCTAATCCGAATGTTTTCGACCACAGTTTCAAATCCCATGTGTTATGATTAGGCCGGTGTTAGGGAGGCTCTGACTTGACCGATCGGCAAACCAGCTGTGGAATTTTCCTACTTGTCACATGGATAGAAATGTCCTTGAAGAAATATGTAGTGGCAAGTGTGAGATCAAGACCTGAGAATCAGGCCGGGCGCGGTGGCTCACGCCTGTAATCCTAGCACTCTGGGAGGCCGAGGCGGGTGGATAGCTCAAGGTCAGGAGTTCGAAACCAGCCTGACCAAGAGCGAGACCCCGTCTCTAAAAAAAAAAAAAAAAAAGACCTGAGAATCAGATGGCTCCAGGTCCCAATCCTGGATCTGGCATTTCCTAGATGAGTAGTCTTGGAATATTTCACATTTCCCTGTTTTGGGTTCTTTGTCTGTAAAACAGGGATGGTGCCAATTGTACCTACTTCGTAGGGTTTTATGCAAGGAAAAATAAGCAAGTGCACGTGAGTCATATTTACTGCTTATAAGGAGCGCTCGGTAGATACTAATTACTGTTAATATTATTATCTTGGAAAATTAATGGAAATGTACTACTTCGTTCAGGGCCAGAGCTTGTAAAGCACCTAGAATGCGAGATGTAAGATCTGCTGCGTCCCAGGTGCTGACTGTGCACCTGTCAGACTCTGAGAGGGGGTGACTCCTTACATTTCGTGCTCTAGGTGCATCCCGCACCTCACCCTAGCCCCAGCTTTGCAAGAAATGAGCAGGCAAGATAAAACTACACAATGCAAAAAGTTTTAAATGCCATTTGTCTCGAGGTTTAACGACATTTACAGAGAACACACGACTCCAATGACGTGTGATGCAAGAGGAGGGCAGAAGCCAGCACAACAGGACCAACGTTCACATTTTTAGCAAATGTGTTTCTAGCGATCTCTGGATGAAACCCTCACTGACAACGTGACCAGTGGTTCTCAGGACTAGCCTTCAGACTCATTTGAGGTTCCTTGGGCTTCTAGCCAGTGTGTCTACGGGCAAGTCCAAACACAAATTATACAAAAAGAGGTCACTGAGATGCTCCTATACAAATGAAACTTTATCATTAGAACAACATGCACTCGTAAATGGCATACCAGTGACATTATACTTGAAGACTTTGGACAAGATGAGAATACTATCAGGAAGAGGCTATAGGAGGAACCCCAAAATCATCAGTGCCCAACTTGTCCACACACATGGAAGGAAAATGGCTAAACTGGTTCATTCTTCCATATTATGATGTAGTTCCTGCCGTGTTATGTGGATGAACAACCTTGCTCTCTACCCATCTCTGGCTGCCCCGGGGAATGGCTAAGAAGTCAAAGACACCCACATGTGAACTAGACACAAAGAAGGTTAACTAACTCTGCGGCACATTATTTTAAAATTCTGTCTGATGAAGTTATCCATGCGGGATGGTAGCAGATAAGCCCCATCAAATCCTCTCTTTCAGGAAAGTGTGACTATGAAGCAAACCAAGACAAGAGTGGTTTCTGAAGCCCAGTTCTCTAGGAGGATGGCTATGCCTCACAGTCCTGGGGTTGCTGGGATCCAGGGAGACACCGTGATGGAAGAGATACCACCTCCTTTCCCCACCCCCCGACCTGCGCCAACTTGCAATAAATCCCCATTGCTAAAGACAACCTGTGTGGGGGTCCTCTTTGCAGAGTGTGACATGAAGTCTCATACTTATCCGTCATCTCCAAATGTTTTAACAAATTTTGGTAATGATACAACTACCAAACTAAAAATAAAAAATAAAAAAAGGCATAGTCTTCAAACACACAGTACTGATTTTTAGGAAGTTAATGAAAATACCAACAGTGATATTCATGGCGCCTCCACATTTTAAATTATTTCTCCATTGTATTTGTAATAAAACTAAAACTCAAATCTATTAAAGTAAGTGTGCTGTCATAATCAAGCTTTTAGTGACCAACTTTCAAATATGGCATTGGGGCTGCTGAACTTGCTTAAGCAAGTCAAAGGCTACACCACCCATTCTGCCATTTTTATTCCTTCTTCTTCTCTCTTTGTCCAAAGGTGGATGGTGGGTCATCATCCGAGGGACTGTCCCTCCAAAAATGGATCAAACGTTCACAGCCAGGTTCCAGATGTTCTCTGGTCAAACAGCTGGGAGTGGAATTTGACTCCCGTGGATAGGGGTTTAAAACATGATTCATCATTGTCCTCCAGTGTTTGCTCTGACTTCTTACAGGGGAGTTTGAAGTGGAGCTGTGAAGTTTCCCAAGCCCCATGCAGGTCATTAAGGTCCACCCTGCAAACAACCGTCCTTCACCTTCTGAAGACCTGTCACCTACGAAGCAGTGAGGAAGAAATTTTCTGGCTCTGCTTTCTGGCACATGCACTACCCAGGATCTTCCATCCCCATTGGTTGGTCTTAGCCATGGAGCCCCATGAAACTGATATTTAGTGGACTGAACAAATTAGACAACTGAACCGGAAACAAACCAAGCAATCCCATAGAGTGAATAATTTTTCACCAGTAAATGTTACATAGAGTTCATATGTGCTTATGCAAGCCTGTTAAAAATATGAACATCAATGACTCAAATTTTAAAGTCACTTCTTAAAAATAATCCACAGAAAAGATCAGCCAATTATCCTTGTTGAAGTCAGATCTATGCAGCTTTGAGTTATCAGCTCTGCCACTAACTAGCAGTACAATGTTAAACAAATGATCACGCCCTTTGTGCCTCGATCTTCTCACCTGCAAAGTGGAGATGACCCTGGTGTCCACCTGACGGAGCTGTTATGAGATCAAATGAGATGGGAAGAGTGAAGTGCCTAGTGTCACCAGGCATGAAGTGGTACTTAGTCAACTCAGTGAATGGTGACTGCTGCCATCGTCTTTGTCTTCATCATCGCCACCATCAAGATGTACAAATAGCCCGGCTGCATCTTTCTATGGTATCTCCTGGTGCTTTGAAACTTGATGCCTTGATTCTGTTCTGCAGCTGCCAAAGCCTTTTGGGGATTCGCCTAGCCTTGAACACCCCAAAAGGATCACTGTCGAAGAGCATCCACCCACCACGTGCACCTTTGGAAATAGGAAGCGACACGGTTTTTCTCAGATGGTTATTTCCCAGAGGGTGGATGCTACTAAAACATACCAGGGGCTCTGACCCATAGAATAGTCACAGAGAGAGGCAGTCCCCCTCTGCCATCCCTGACATCTCAGGAGTGGGCTGCCCTTTTCTAAGGAGATCCATATTCACGTGCCCAACTTGGGGGAACCAGAGCAGATACTACTTTTCTCATCATTTCACATACGAGGAAACTGAGGCAGTTCCAGGCGAGCTGCCCAAGCTCCCACAAACGAGCTGTTCGGCTCTCTCTTCACATCATCCCTCCCCAACCCCACCACTCACACACCCCCAGTGGCAGCCCCTAACCTCAAAATCCTCTCCCCTTCCCAGAGGCGCCACCGGCTCCTTCGCACAGTTTAGTTTTCCCTTCTCCGACAATGGCTGTCTGTAAGAGGCCCTCGGCGCCTGGAATTTGAAATTGTTTTTCTTCCCTCCCTTCCTGAGGACCCGATTGCTCCCGAGCTCCGGGCCGCCTGGCCAGTGCAGGCCTGACTTGCTGGCATCTACAGTTGCATTGAAGGGATGGATTTGTTTTTGCAGGGCCGCTCGTGAGAGATGGAGCGCTGGCGCTGGCTTCCTCGTGAAAGGCGCGTGGCAGCTAGGCATGTATTTGCAGGGAAGTAAACTCCGAGAATAAACAGAAAATACACACAATCCACATCCTGCCAGCCAAGCCCCAGCCTCCCCAGGTCTGACAGGTGATCCATTCTGACTTCCTGACCGAGACGCACGCCCAAGCCAACCTCCAGCCTTGAAGCATGGCGGTGGGAAAGGGCACAAAACTGGATTCTCCACATTCTAGCCGTGTGGGCTTGAAAAGTGGAACAGCCATCACATCTGAAACCGGGGCAGAGCCATGCCTACCTCTTAAGGTTATGGCAAGGACTGGAATTCATGCTTATGCACACCCACCCCAGGCCGGGGGAGCGGTGCCAAGGCATGCCAGCATTCTTTTGGTTTCCAACATACCAACGTCTTCCCTACCTGAAGGCCTTTGGATGTTCCTCCATCTCTGCCTGGGACGCCCTCTCCCCGCCCCTCCCGCTCGCTCGCTCACTCCCTCCTTGTGAATGGCGCCCCCCTCATCCTCCAGGTTTCAGCAGAAATGTCACCTTCTCAGAGAGCCTTTCCCTAGCTGCCCTGTCTGAAAGCGAGAAGACCCCACCCACCCCACCCCAACTGTTCTCTATCTTGTTTGCTTTCTTCTAGTATTTATCACAATGTCTTATTATTTATCACAATGTCTTTCTATTTGCTTTGTCTTCTGTCCAAACGTTAAGCTCCTTAGTGCCTGGAATTTGATAGAGACTCTTGTTCGATCAATATCTGTTTAATGAATGAATAGATGTCCTTACTCTGTCCAGGCTTAATTAGTTCAAGGGAGAGGTCAGTCACAGCCACCATCACCCAGGATCTCTGACCCTGTGGGCAGTTTTATCTCAGGTGAGCAATAAATGTCAGCGGCAGAAAGATGGATAGCCCAAAAGGCCAAGAAAATGAACAGTCTTGTTGCCAGAAAGAACACTGCAAAAATTCAAACTTCTTATTGTGCATTGCATAATTGGGGGCCAGCACACTCCACCAACCGTTTAATGTTTCTCCCATATCCACCTGAGGGTCTTCCCCACCTGCATAAGTGTGTGAGTGTGCTCATAAAAATATCTAAACCATCTGAGAACTTAGCAGCAGACTGGATGCAAAAATATCGTCCGTGACAAGTTGATACGTAGAAATTCACAGTTAAGTTCTATTCATACAAGACGGATTTGTCTAATGCCTTGGATTACAAATAAATGAATGCACTGATTCTACACGCGATCGCTAACAAACCTGCTCAGAAAAAATATACAATTACGAAACGATTCCAGGAACCTATAAAAAAAGCATAAAACAGTCTACAATAAGTATTTGGTTGAGAGCTTTGAATGTCAGAGCACACTGGAATTAGTTAGGAGAAAATTAAAAGAAAGAGTTTTGGCTAAGGTCTCGAAAGAGAGTGACTGAACGGGGATTGGCATCCAAAAATTATAACATTTTAGAACTGGAAGAGGAATTCATTTTATTATTACATATAACCCCCTTATTTACAAATGCAGAAAATGAGGCCCGGGGCTCCCCGCCCCCTCGGCCGGCTCCTGTCGTAGAGGAGGGTCAGGAAGTCAGGAGCCCGGACTCCCAGTCTTTCCACTGCATCATCTGGGCCATTTCGGAAGGAGGTGGGGCACAGTCTCAGCCAAGGCTCCAGAACAAGCGAGCAGGATGTGGCTGTAGCAACAGGACTAGGCTGGGAGCACAGAGACGTGACAAGAAAGGCTGGGAGGTGGACAGAGGGTGGCCGGTGGCTGGTTTCCTTGGAGAACACCCTTATTTTTGGCCTGTTGACTTGCTGAGCGGCACCTGAGTCATCTCCCTCGAGGCCAGTAACCAACTCAAATAGAGGAGCTTACACATCCCGCCTTTCACCTTGGGCATCGTGGACGCCCACCAAATATTTGTTGATTTGCTTTGACTCTGCTGCTGGGCCTATAAGCGCAAGCTGGAGTCTGTGTGTGCTGCCACCATAGAGTGTTCTATTTGTGTTGGAAAGGGTCAGCGCAGGAAAAAATAAATCACCTCTTCTACAGATAGCAGGCATTGCTCCTTTCGGATTAAAATGCTCTGGTTGACGTGGAAACAAACAGTTGGGCTGGAAGGACGTGTCAGAGAATGGAAAGATAGCGTGGAGGTGCCACTTTCACCCTCCCTTTGCTATACCCGAGCATGGCACCATGGGTGTGGTCCCCTTTCTCTAGCTGGGGAAAGAGCCTCCCGAGAGACATCTGGATGCCAGCTCTACTTTTTAAGTAGCTGCATGACCTTGGGCATGACTTTGACCTCTGTGAGCCATCATCTCCCCCCTGCCAACACTGGGAAAGCACTCTGCATGCTGCATGGCAGAGTAGATGCTCAACAAATGTCAGTTCTTCTTTCCTTCCTGATAAAAATAGCCCAGGAAGAGTGGCCAGGCTGCACAGAGAAAGGGAGAGCAACACCAGGTGGTCTGGTGGCCGAAGGATGGGAGTTTCGGGAAGACAGAGCACTGAGGAATTGTCGAATCATGGAGCAAACCCAGGTGCTTCCAGAGAAGAGGAAGGAAGGGAGCTAAGAGGAAGGTTCAGAATATATGGATGCAAAGTCCAGTGCCCCCAAAGAATGAGCATCTTGAGCAAGTTCTGTTCCCTCTTTGGACCTCAGCATTCTCAAGTAAAAATAAGGGAGCTTTAATATTGATCTCTGAGTGTCCTCACAGCTCTGTGATCCAACGGTTTTGTGTACTACCAAGGCAAAATGTAAAGGCAAAGGAATCTCTACCCTGGCTGTCTTCCCCAACAAGACAAAGAATCACATCAGGTACTAGTGGACTTAGTGATTCTCGGGAGAGCAGCAAAGAGATGAAAGTGAAGTCCATGCCTTATTTTCAGCCCAGAGGGTCTCCACCTCCCTCTAGGTTCCAGCTATATTTGAGGGAAGCTGGCCTGGGAGGAGCACTAAAGGGAATGATCTAATCTATCTGAAGGGCCCTGAGATTGGACAGGTAGGTAAGAAAATCCATAAAAATTGTCTTTGGGGTTGACCATGTTTGACTATAAAGTAAGCCCCTGTCCCTAAGCAGTTATATCTTTCCTACCCTTCCAGGGTGAAGGGAGAGAATCTAATGGGATGAAGTAGGAATTCAAGGTTGAAGTCCATCACACCAAAGAGCTGTCTCAGTTACATCCTAAACCCCTTTTAGGAATGTGGTCACAGGTGTGCTTAGTGTTGAGTCAATCCCCTGACACTTAGCCTCTTTCGATACAGGCCTGGGACTTCTGAGACTCCAGTGGGAACAGACCAAGGATCCTGGGAACCTCCCACTGACCAAGCTGGCAGATGAACGGGCATGCGTGCTGCTTGGCTCGGGTAGGCTGGTCCTGCGGTTCCTTTCCAAATTATCAGGCTCTGTAGAAGCCAGATATATTAGTTTCCTAGAATTGCAATAGCAAAGGAACAGAAAGTGGGTGGGTTAAAACAACAGAAATGTCTCTTCTCCCAATGCAAGAGGCTAGAAGTCCAAAACCAAGGCATCAGCATGACCATGTTCCCCCAAAGACTCTGGGAAGCATCTGCTCCGTGCCTCCCTCCGTGCCACCTAGCTGCTGGTGGCCTCAGGTGTTCCTAGGCTTGCAGGTGCTGCACTCCAATCCCCGTCTTCTCAGGGCAGTGTCTTCACATCGTCTTCCATCTGTAAGTGGCAGCGTCTAAATTTTCCCTTTTTATATGGGCATAAGTCATAGTGGATTAGGAGCCCACCCTACTCCAGCATGACCTCATCTTAACTAATCACATCTGCAGTGACCCTATTTTCCAAATAAGGTACCATTATGAGGTCCCAGAGGTCAGGACTTCAACATCTTTTGGTGGACACAATTCTACCTGTAACGTGGGCTTTTCTATAATAATTTACAATGAAAAGGTCAGGATTTGAAAGTAACAGTCGTAAAAGATTAAAGACCATCATATTTACTCCTTGTCCCCAGTGTCCTTTTACCAGAAATGATACATTAAGATGGGCACCAACGCAAGCAGCTCCAAGCCAGATCCTGGCCTATCATTCTCTCTCTTTCTCTCTCTCTCTCCCTCTCTCTCTCCTCTTTCTCCTCCCTTCCCCCAGCCCACAGCATATTCTTCCACAAGCTGGTGAACACTCAAAGCACTCCTGTCACCAAGTAACACTGCAATGAATCCATAGCAGAGCTGTTTATGTGACTAACGTACCTCCATTATGTTGCATTCAAGGAGTAAAATTTTTATTCTACTCAATGAAGGAGGGCTTCCTGGGGGAAGGAGTCAGAGAAGGCTGAGAACTAAGACAGGCATCTAGAAAAAGCCACAGATGTGAACAAATCCCAACACTGGAAAGGGAGGTTGTGTCAAGTTGCTACCCGTTTCTCCAAACCCCCACGAAGAACGTTCAAGCTAGAATCGTTTCTGGGTACAGGGTGGGGGGTGGGGAGGGAATAAGCATTCTCTTTACTTCTGCCTTTGCTTCAGGAACAGAATGCTGGGGGGAGGGAAGAGGGGTTTATAAAAAAGGCTCCATCGCTGGTGTCTTCTGACATATTATTTCCACATTAGTATTATCAGGCTAGTTACCCAAAGACAGATGCCGAACAAGAAGCTGATCACATTTCCCAATCTTATTTGCAAACAAGCGTTCATTTCCTGCTTATCAAGGCACAGTGCGGGTACTTTGTCCATTCAAATCATTGTCTTAAGGCAGTGATGCAAACCACTGAGCAAGGTTCCCCCCAGCCAGAGCCTGGACGCTCAATGTCATTGAACTCAAGGAGCAGATAATTAGTATTGAAAGGTGTGATTGCAGCCCAGTCGGCCAGGTAATCAGCCCCTGATTTCTCTTCAGGATTCTAGACCACTTGGAAATCTTAGCCCAAGAGGAGGCTGGAGGGAATTATCCTGGAAGTGTAGTATCCCTTTTCAAATATAAACACCGGACAATTATCTCAGCCAGTTAGTCCTTCCCTGCTCAGCATACTGCGTCCCAGGCAGTGAGCACAGGGGACCCCAGCTCTGCCCAGGCAGCTGTCTCCTGGCCTCGACTCCCCAGGGGCTCTCCCATCAGCTCATGTCTTCCAAGACTGTCGCAACCTTGGGACGTCTCTGCAGACAGAGCCTCCTCATCCCGGTGCTTGTTTTGCAAACATTTGGCTGCTTTGTGGGAACCTGCCTCAACCTGAGGCCTGAACTCCCTCTTGGCCCAGGACAGTGAAGTCTTCTTGAGAAGGGCTGGTCTCTTTACCCACCCAGATCTGATGGCTTGGAAGCGTCAGGCTAACAGAAGTCTCTCAGCCTTCCCATCAAAGATGAAATGCCAGTTCTCAGCCCTCAGAAGCCAACAGCCAACTTTGACATAAAACGTGGTTGAATACTCACATGGGCATTCACACATCAGAACAAAACTTTTAGGAAAGTAGCTAAAGCTTCAAAGCAGGGTGCCAGTATCCTTTCTGACCATGGGTGGCCCCCTGCTCTATGGGCAGGGGCACCTCCTGGGAGGAAAGATACACGTGGAAATGCAGTTGCTTCTATATCAAAGAATGCTTTCTCCATTTTCTTTTACGGTGCTTTGCTTTAGCCAAATTCACAATGGCTAACATAGTTAGACAGCAAAATAAACACGAGTGGCCATAAAATACCGACTCTTCCAGGCTCTGATGAAGGCTGTGCAGCCAGCTACCTGCCCCTGGGCTCGGAGGGAGGGCCCAGAGTATAAACAAAGTTTGCATGCAAGACTCCATGTATTATCAACAGATCACGTTCGGGCTCCAGCAAACCCAGCAGCAGACACATAACTCTATGTTATGTAACGTGGAGAGCAGCAAGCCTTCGAGAAAAGAGGCCTTTTGTTCCTTGGAACCTACCTTCGACCTCAGGTGGTCGTCTTCTGAACCAGGCTGAGCAGCTCTCAGCCCCGAGGACAGGAGCTCAGAGCTTCAGGCCACAGCTGGTCTTTCTTTCTTCTAGAAAGTGCTGAGATTACAATCTGGCTCACCAGGCAAAGGCCCTCTTGCCTTCCAGTTAAGACTCATCTTGCTTTCATTGCACCATACTTTTTTGCCCCCAACGTTTTATTATGAAATTTTTTAAATGTCCAGAAACTTTGAAGGAACCACACAGTAATTGCTGTGAGACCTATTGTTAAGTTATTACTCTCTCATGCATGGCTATTGCCTTCTTATCCTTCTCTCTAAGCAACATTTTCCAAGATAGCTGTCGTGGGAAACGTGTGGCATGAGAGGTCAGTGCCCATGAGGTTGCTCAAGCCGCCATCCAGGGCTTCTCTCCGTCCACTTTCGGAAATGAGCAGAGCCCAGGCTTCAGTTCCAGATAGACCCGGGTTCCGATCTCAGTCCCTTTGCTTGCAAGCTACATGACCCTGGGTGTTTCCACACTGCTCTGAGCCTGAGTTTGCCTTCCATTTGTTGTAGGCATAGGAGCTAATCCAACTAACTTGTAGTGAGTGCTTATCAGATACCAGGAACTCTTCCAGGACACCCACCGGCTCTAACCCTCACGGTAACCTCAAAGGAAGACACAAGTGTTACCCCCATTGTAGGGAATCAGGCTGGAAACCCAAGCCTCCTACCTGTGGTGCTGCTTGGAATATACGATAGTGTACGTGGCGCACTTAGCACAAAGCTTTTACTCATAGTGGCTTTTCAAAAGATAATTCAAGGACTGTCATCAGCAGTGGCAGTATTTTTAGAGGGTACCCTGTCAACACCCAACTGTAGATGAGAACGTAGCCAATAATCAACACTTCCCATGGCCCTGCCCTCCCACGTTCCAATCTTTTAACATCTGAGGCAGTTCCCACTGCCCTAGCGTGAACAGTAGTACCCCGGAACCACGGGCTTACCTGGAGAGCAATTTTCTGTGTAGCTAGCAAAGATTCCTCTGTAAAGCACTGCTTTGAGTGCTCAGATTTTAATTCAGAACACTGGATGGTATGGTTGTGATAAGGAAATGGGAAATGTTAAAATACCATAGTTGGGTACTTCTGTGTCATATCAGATAAACAGAATTTAGACACAAGCACTTGTTAAGCTATACCTTTTATTGGCTGCATCATCTTTTTCCGAAAAAAGTGATGGAAATGTATCAAACCTAAATTCTGTCCATATGCTTTACTGTAAACATGGTTATTGACATTATGGAAATATTTCCAGACTGGTTCATCCCAGATATTTTCCACAGTGGCTGCCATACAAATGCTAAACCCTAAAGATTCGGGGGCTGGTACCCCACAGATGATTAGCTCTTCTCTGTTTCTAGGGGTAAAGCATAGATTTCCTTAAAAGCAAATGGACTACCATATTTAAGCCCAAAAGGCTCCTGACTGCTTCCAATTCTTCCCTCGTCCTAAACTCCTCCAAACCCACTCTAACCAGCCTCTTCCACAAGTGAACACCTTAAAATATGTAAAGTAAGTCTCCTGACCTTGGCAAAGCAAAAGGGAAGAGTGCGTGGACATTGAATTTTGATAAAGAACCTCCCCTTTGAGTGGGAGATAAAATTGAAGCCCAGAGATGTGGCATAGCTTTTCTAAAGACACAGACCAAGTTGATCAAAAGAGAAAACCCAGGAGTTCTGAATCCAAAATGCTGCTGTGTATTGGATCAGTAATAATTCCAATTAGTGTTAAGTCCAGAGACCCAGAAACTGAAACAAATCCAACTGTAGAACAAATAAATTGTTTTGGAAAAATTTCAAGCACTCTAACGACATGGTCTTTCTTATAACGATGAAGTTTCAGATACACCAAGACAGGACACTCTGATGGATCTGGTAAGTGTCATATCCAGGATGGGAAAGAGAAGGCACATCCTGCCTGAGTCTTCACCACTAATAGTTGAAGGAGACAAGTTGGAGTTGGGAAGTTGAAGCTAGAGTTTGGCAAAGAGATCTCCACTCCAGGAAAGGGACAAAGACCCACAGGAAGGTTGGATAGGTTCAGAAGGAGATGGACCATGGCTGATCCAATAGAGAAATTCTCCCAAAAGAAGAGTTACAAGCAACTCCAGAGCTGTGTCTACATAAACAGGATTCTTGCTAACATCTAAAGAGGAGAAGGAGTGAGCAGAAAGGAGGGATGAAACAAGGTAGTAGGGTCCACCAGGAGCCTACGTACATTCTTGAGAGAACTGCCGTGAAGAACTTGCTATTGGGACAGACAGTGCTGCCAAGACACCTGGTCACATTAATCCTTCCATGGGCGGTGACAGTTCACTGCCAGCAGCAGACATGTCATCGCAAAGAAATCATCAAGGATGAGCAGAGAAAGTGATGTTTTAGGTGGGCTGGCAACACACAACTTTGTGTAGACTGCCCTGTTTTTTAACATACCCACAGAACTGTGTGAAGCCAAGTGTTCTTCACGCTGGGCCAGACTTTCCTACCCCACCTTGGGGGTCTGCCAGTTTTCACTGGCTCTCTCTCCAGTGTCAAGCCTTCTTGTGAAATGACTGGCGCTTCCTGCTTCCCATCACACCCCAGACCCAGACACGCCACCTCTCCCTGGGTATCCGCCCTATGGCTTAATGAAAGGGTGCCAAGGGGCTCTTGAGGACACAGAAGCCCCTGTTCAGAAGAGGAGAAAAAGAACACGGTCACTTCCTTCCCGGTTTCCTAGTTTTCCTCTGCCTTCTTCTCCTCCCCCTCAGTCCCCTACTGTGGCCACTGCTCCCTGGCCTTGATTCAACCCCACATTCCTGCTTCTTTGTGTCCCAGCCTCCCAGCTGCAAGGCCGTGGGGATGTTCAGAGAATTATAGCTCCAAGAAATTCTCATCTCCATAGACCTGTCTACCCACCTCCCACCTGGCCTCCAGAGAAACAGCCAACATTCCTTCAGTCCCACAGAGAAAGGGTGTGACTCGGATTACTCAACGGAGCCTCCAAGCCAGCATCTTATGCCCCCAAAACAATAGCGTCGTATTTTTCTTGGACTTCATTCATTTTATTTGGTTTCTCCTTTGATTAGCAGAAAGCACTCTTCTCCTTCCCCCACTGCTTTTTTTTTTTTTTTTTTTTAATCCACCAGCTTCCCTCTCCTGCTCTTCCGGTAGAACCCACCTCCCAACCTCAGTAAAGCCCTGAATCGTGAACCTGAGTGACGTCAGTGAGCTTGAGAAACGCCATCCACTTCTCCTGGGCTTTCTCACATGTGGGAATCGGCTCTTGGGAGCCTACATCCCATCTCTGATCTGTTTGTTTTGGATGCTAATCCCAGGACGCTGGGTGAGGTGTTAGGCAGACTGACCTTTCCTGTTTTCTGAGTCAGTGATCTTAGATCACTTAAGTCAGTGCTAAGTGTTGAAAATTAAAATCAATGTGTGGGGCCCATAAGAGGGAGCCAGGAAGGTGGGAACAAAGGGGTGAGAGGGGAAGGTGACACTTGGTTTTGGTGGAAACAAACAAACAAAGACCTATTATCTATTTGCTATCGAATCCATCCCCATCCAAAAGGGAGTCTGTGCATTTGGTACCAGGCCCACATCACAAAGCATATGACATGGACATGACCCTCCTGGCACAATTCCCTCTGCCAGGGCTCCAGCCTGTCCTAACTCCCAAGTCAGCTTCTATCCGACCCAAAACAACCAAATCTCCTGTTATTTAGGGAATTTTTGTTGGGTTGTCTACTGAGCTCCTAAGGTCTATTGGGCAGCGAGGATACTGAAGGAGTATCTTACCTCTCACCAGGCCAGGGCATTTAGGGCAGCCACAAATTCCACCCCCAGTTTCCCTATCAAGCAAACAGATCAGATGGATAACAATGCTAATAATGCCAGGTGTTTGGCTTAGATTGGCTTTTTAAAATCCAGCTCTTATCTCAGAGGTCAAAATCCCAAGCAGGCCTCAGACAATGCCTCCTAAATATCTAGAGCAACTCAGACAACTTCTCATTTTTAATATGAGAAAACTGACTTGTTGAGGAGTAAGGTGTTTTATAGATTGTCGCCCAGCATATTTAAAGGGACACGGAGGTCACACTTTGGGTCTAAGGAACTCCTGATTTAGGATTATTACCTGAAAGATACAGGGGAAGTTGTATCGTACTGACAAAAATTGGCTTTTTAGGTTTAACCAAATGTCCCAACCATCTGTTTAGGCTGTGGTGCATTAGAGTCTTCAAGTCTCCAATCTCCCAAACCAAAAATAAAACATGTCACTCCCACTTAGCCAAATCCAGTATATAATGTGAGCTTCCTCCACTTCACTGTATCAAACAGAGCAGGTCCGATTCTTTTCAACAAATATCTGTTGAGCATCAGTGATGTGCAAGGCACTTGCTCAAATCAGATAATAAAAAAATACTAAATCCACTTGTGAAACAAATTGTCCCATGACACTCTCCCTATATGTGTTTTCAAAATTCAGCAGCTCACCCTTTCTTTTTCCTATAATCCTGTTCTCAGGAAGAGACAGCTTGATTAAAAAAAAAAGAAAAAAAAATCCTCGTTTTCTTTTCTCTGAGAAAGCACACACACATACTCACACACCTGTAGAAAGTAATGACTTGTCTAGTAAGATTTACACATCACAGGTGTAAATATACTAGGGCCGTCTAAATCTCGCACCAATGTTTTTAAGGCTCTACATAAAGAAAATGAGAAAAGGGAAACTCAACAACACCCTAAAGGAGTGAGCTCCCCTTTCTATATTGTCAGGTAATTGTTAGCAGAAATCGGCTCTGTAATAACAAGCCATTTTAAAGGAATGCCAACTCAATTCTCTCCTGTTCAAAGAAGATCCAGAATCCGCCTTTGTTCCTAACCTGGACAGTTTTGAGAAAATAACAATACCTTCTTTCAGAACCTGCGGGTAATCTGAAAGGTAGGACTCTTGCTCTCCCAGATAAGAGCTGGCAGGAGAGGTGGCCACTTGTCAAGAAGGAGGCTGGTGTTAGCCCTGGCTGGGGAGGGGCTGGGGGCAGCCAGGAGCACCCTCCAGAAATCACCCTGATCAGAGGGAGGAAGGTGAAGAGCACAGCAAGAAGAAAGTGTCTTGCTTTCAGAAACTTACAAAGCATCTCCACTTCTCCTGGCTGCGGACTTGTATGCAGCCAGGCCTCCCCAGACTGCAGAACCACCAGTCTCCTTGGAAGCGTCTCCTCCGCCATCCTGGCTGACGGTATGTTTGCAGTTTGGGACTGTTTTATGCAGCTGACTCCTTCCAAGAGTCTGAGGTTTAGGGTTTGGGTGAGCTTGATAGTTAGCCTTTCCCCGCCTTACCTTTTTATTCACAGTTTCCAATACACAAAGCACTTTATAATATCCATGGAAACCTTCGTGACCACAGACCTAGAACACGACTATGACCAAGTGTCAGACACGGGGAAGGCATCCGAGGGTGTCCGTTTACGTGGCTCGAATGCATTGCTTTCTCTTTTGCTAATCAGGTCCCCAAAGCGGTGCTTCTTTGCAAAGGACCACACTGACAAGGGCTTTAGCTAAGAAAGCGGCACTGCCCGACATGACGGATTAAGAAGGAAGTTGCCCCTGGGTTGGTAAATTGGGGTAGTTGTGCAGCACACAGCCACGCCCTTCTTAGACATTCGTGAAATGTTGTGGAGTGAACGTGTGCCGCCTTTTTAAAGAGCTCTCCGCCATTGTTAGAGCACCCCGGACGTTTCCTAGAGGCAGGAGTTCTAACGTTAAAATTTTTCATTTTCCATGCCTCCCCTAGCCTCCCTGGCTCATCCTAACTCGGGGAAAGTCAATAAAATATGTTATTGAACTAACTGATCTTTGTCCCGCTCTTGAAATCCTCTCTGTCCCTGTTCTGTATATACCCTGGAGACAGTCCTCAGCAATTGCCCTCACCCCACCCTTTCCATTTTCCAGCCAAGTATACAGGAATAATTGCCACAAATTAAAAGACTGAGCCGGCTGAATTCTAATCTGGCTCTTCCATGGAGAAAACAGTTTAACAAACCAAAACAGTCAGGGAACCTGAGTTCCAAGTCTTCTCAACCACCTCTCTGCCCGATGGCCTTGAGCAAGTCATCAACACCCATCTGTGCCTTGGCTTCCCTTAAACAAGCAGAGCAACCCTCTCCCCACCTATTATGCATGAGCGAGTTTTCAGTGCCAATGTTTGCTGTACCAATGAAATGTGTTAGCGTTCAGACCTGGTTTGAACCAAGAGATTCTAATCTCGATTCCTCCCAAAAGAATGTGTCTTTCCCCTGCATGGTGCTTCAGCATCAGAAGACAAACTGGAAGTCTGGGTCGATGGGGAGAATGGATACAGGAGCGAACAACTAGTAGCAATGGAGGTGCAGGCAACAGAAGAGACCACCTGGTGGCTTATCTGCCATGGCTGTGCAAAATGTAAGACGGCCACTGAGATCCAGAAACTTTCAGCAGCCCCTCTTCCCTTCCCATCCATTTTTTTCCATTGTCGACCTTGTTGGGGGAACTGTCATCTCTACATGTGGATGAACATTGCTCCCACAAAACCATAGTCCAGAGGAAATAAGGCCCAAAAGAAACAAGGCCATGGGTAAATACAGTTTCCCCAAATGTAAAATAGAGATGGTAACAACATAGCCCATTCAGTCTTTGTATTAAATTGAATTTTTGTACGGTAAGCATCCAAGACTTGGTACCTATTGTTTTCTTGTTTCATTCTTGCTGTTGTTGTGTTAGTTTTTACCCCTTAACACCTAGAGCTGTGAGATTTTGGACAAGTGAATTAACCACTCTAAATCCCAGCTTTCTCATCCTAAAAATGAAGAAAATAATAACTATCGCAAAAGGTTTCTGGGTGGATACAGGTGATGTATCTAGGTAAAGCCCTTACAGACTGCCAAGCACCTTATAAGGGCTCTGCAAACACTTCCTCTTGCTAAGAAACGTCCCCAGGAGCAGAAAAGGAGCCGAGTGATAACAGAGAGTCCTGCACTTCCAAAAGGATGAGGACTTTTCCAGGTTTAAGGGGAGGGTCGCATCCCATTTCTGCTCTGTAGAATAAAATCATTTTGAAAATCTGGACAAGATATAAAAAGGCTGCCACAGAACAGAGAGAAGAAAGAAATCCCAACGTACATCAGAGTAAAATGAAGCAAGACAATTGCTGTGAAGCAAAGTCCACCCGGTGCACCGTTCCCACAAACCCAGAGAAGTTCTCACAAAAAGGAAATTAAACGAATGGAGGACATGTTCAATGTGCATGGTTCAAGTCACACTTTGTTCTCTGCTCCTCAGAGACAAAGGCAGCCAAACCCTGATTAGGGGACAAGGGAGGAGATAAAATCAGAGACGCACTCCACAAAAGAGTAGAGTCTCAGTCTCTCCACGTGACCCAGAAATGAGCTAGTGCCCAAACAAGAGCACAGGGAGAACAATTAGCATGTGAAGGAGTGGGCTTTTGGGGTGTGCTGGCCTCTCTGCCTGGGAGAAAGAGTCCCATGGTCGCAGCAGCCTGTGGAATTCTGTGTGTGCGTGGCATGTGGGGGAGGCAGACATGGCCCCGGAGACAGGATCCAGAGATCTGCCTCTTCTGTTAACTGCGTGACCTTGAGCAAGCGACGTACTATTTTCAGAGCTTCTGCTTCTTTGCATGAAAAACAAAGAGAATCATTTCTTCCCCTCGCAGCCTAGAGACATCCATGGACTAGAGCTGATGAGTGGATGCAAGGGCACTTCAAAAACGGGGGCCGAAGCAGCAGCAGGGAAAATTCATTAGCAATGAATTATTTTCTCAGCAGCAGTTGAGAAGGCACAGGAGCCAAATGACCATGTGTGCTCTAGAGTGACGTATGTGCGTGTGAGAGAGAATAGGCACCCTCCATGTGAGTGAGCGGTTCTGCAGTGTGGAAAGGGATGTCTGTCCCGGGGCCACTGTGCAGAGCTGTGATCAGCAAAGGCTGGTTATAGGGGCAGAGGAACAGAGACCACAGTGTGGACAGAAGTGGACAAAGCAAGGAAAATACAGACCAAGGCCAAGCTCAAGGCCTCTCCTCCCCAAGCCGGCATCCCCCCACTTCCAACTCATGGGCCAGAAGAGACTGCCTATCCCTGACCCCTCACTCTCTCACCCCGTTCTTCTGAGCAACAGGTTTCACCCAGAAGCAGCAAAAAGCTATGGTGCTTTTGACATTGAATAATGAAATAAATAGCTGTCGAAATGAACTTTGTCTCTCTCCCTCCACCCCCAAGCCAATGCAATAGTTCCTGAAGCTAGTGTTTCTCTCCTCTTCCTGTTCCTCGGTTTCCTTTACTTCTTCCTTCTCCTCCTGCTTCTTCTTCCAAATAGATCATAATTTGGATTAGGGGCAGGGGTGGAGATGGGTGATTTTGGTTTTCAAATGCCTCTGGCTGGGGAGGGTGCAGAGTGGTGGGTGCAGGCAGTATAGACAGGACACCTCAGGCATGCTCACTTCCATTCTCCCTTTCCCTTTAGATCCCACCCCTTCCCCTTCCATAGGAGGGGCTGGGGAGGGATTTGTGCTTCTGGGGCTCTGGAGACTGCAGTCCCTGGGGCCATCTGGGAGTGATTAGCCCACAGATTTCAGGTAGCTCCAGCCACACGTGCAGCCCATATGACACCCGCTAATTCCATACCCACAGCTCTCCTTCTGCAAACAAACACCAGCGCCTGCCCTTTGCAGAGAGAAGAAAATGCCTTCCTGAGAGGAGCTGCAGAGAAAGGCAGGGTCATAACTGTCTCCTAGGTACCAATGCCTCCCCCATCCCCGCCCACCATTCATTCACCAGCCAGCCACTCACTCCTCCCCCAGCCCCGGGCTCGTCTGTGAAAGGACTGTGCACTGTGCTTAGAAAAGCAAGCAGAAAACCAGGAAGAAAAAAAAAATATTTATTATCATTGTATATTTGGGTAGCAAGGTCTAGGGGTTTTAGAAGTTCTGATATGTTAATAATGATTTCAGTTTGTGGTTTGATTGTTTTCTCAAAACCTGTAAATCCAGGCCAGAAATGTATAAAGATTACAATCAGAAAGTGTTATGTCCATCACGCCAAATATTCTCCGAAGGTGTGTCTCCAACACACTTTCTTACAGAAGGAAGTCAGAGGGTAGGAAATTTAGGAGAAGGTGCCAGAAAAAGGACAGATTTTTTTTTTT